>CM035439.1:145851725-146131725 GCA_020310875.1 Ceratopteris richardii
CCATGTACAAGTGTAGTAACCCTGTGTAGAGGATGAAATGAAATAAAAGGTATATCACGACACAAAGATATATATAAAGCTGGAAAAGGATGGGGAGATGTGGCTCTGACTCCGCAGATAGTGGCCACCTAATACATGGGGGACATGTGAGTCAAAGTGTGAGTAAAACACCCTAGCTACCAGTGAATGGGTGGAGGTGGGTGTAGTATGTGGTACATCGGGGGTGGTCTGAGTGCCTCCTGAAGGAAGACAACCCATGGGGTGGTGGTGCGCCTATGCTCCATCATGTGGTCGTAGGCTGTCATGATGCGTGAGATATCCTCCTGATATAGTCGTGGTCAATGTTCGGCGCCGTGCTCTCTGTGTTGCTGCCTGGTGGAGCATGAGTCCTATAGATGGACCTATCTGATGTAGCTCAACTCGCTGAAAAAACTGGGCAATGGTCTGCTGTGTACTCACCCGTGGCTGATGTGTGAACTGGAGTGACCGATCTCGCCTCTCGTATGCTGCTGCGAGGAAGAGTCCCAAGCGTCGCTGGTCTCCCATAGTCATGCATAACTGGAATGACTCCTCTATCTGGAACTGTGCTCGTAGGTCTACATATGCTGGGCATCTGATAACAAAATGCTCCTCTCTCTACCTCTGTCTCGCATACTGGGCACCACCTCTCCTCACGGGGGACTCCTCCGGATCGACCCCTCTCAATCTCGAGCTGATGTGATGAAACCCGGAGCTTCCCAATGACAACTCGAAGCTGGTGGGGTAGATATGTCTGCATGTATCTCGGAATCTCGATGAAGCCCTCGTCCGATATATGTAGAAAATGCTCACGGTAATAGAGCATTTTCGGTGGCAATGTACCCCTAGGGCTCACCCATGTCCTCTGTATATATGTATGCCATATCTCCTGACAAATGATCCTATTCCTCTCCTAATGAGAGAGAGAGTAGGTGGGTGCATGTGAGTCGTACTGTAGTGGTGGTAGCCTGTCTATGTCAAATCCGTGGTGGGCCAACCAATCTCGTGTCTGTGCATACCATGAGGAGGTGTCGCCTGCTAATGCCATGTCCCGTGATGTTTGAAAAGCCCGATAAGCAATGCGCTCTGTATCCATGATGCGGAGTCTGTGTAATAGGCATACTGTCTGGAATAGTGCCTCAACTAGCATCGATGGTGCAACGAGCTCTGCTCTAATGATATCATGTGGTACTGAAGGCTTTCTCCAGATAAGTCAAGAAATCATGAGGATTTGTGGCCTCTCTAATGTTGTCCATATTGATGTGGCTAATCCTGGTCCCCATATGGCTTCCCTATACATGAGCGTTGGTGTAACCAAAGTGTCGAAGAGCCACCCTTTTGTGCGAGGCTCCTGAAAATATGCCTGGTGGCACTGTCTCTCCATCAAGGCAAGTGTTGCATACCCACGTGTGATGCGCTCACGTGCTCCCTGAGACAGAGAAGACCCCTGATGCTACTGTAAATGTCACTCCCAAGTAAACATATGATCCGACCACCTCAATCGGTCCACCCGCTGCTGTGAACAAACTATGTCTGCGTACCTGTGCTGAGGTATGAAAGATCATGACCTTGGTTTTACCAAGGTTCACAGATAACCCTCTTGTGTGTGCAAAAGTCATCTAGACCATGTAGATGATGCTGTAGACCTTCTGCAGACTCTGAAACCAGTACAATATCATCAGCATATAAAAGAATATGGACAGTGGACCCGCATACCTCAATGCCATCACCCCCTGCTGTTGTATGTAGTCTACTATCTCATCAATGTAGAGACCAAAGAGGGTGGGTGAAAGAGGGAATCCTTGCTTCACCCCAATAGTGCTAGCAAGTGGATGAGATAAGCCCCCCGGACATCTGACTCTGCCAAATACTCTCTCGTATAAGGCATAGATCCCCCATATCATCTCCTCTGGGGCTCCGATATCAAGTAGTCATCTGAAGAGTCGTCCCTTGGGAATGGTGTCAAATGCTTTGCGTAAGTCCACAAAGCAACAATATAATCTCCTCTTCCTCACCCTTGCCTGGTCGACCAGGCATCTCAGAGTGAAGATGTGGTCAATGGTAGAGTAATCTCGTCTGAAGCCTGCCTGTCCTGGAGCCCTGATACCCTTCCTCTCAACGAGAGTACTCAACTATGTCTCCAGTACCGCCCCATATAACTTGGCCAATATAGGGCCAATCATGATTGTCCGGTATGTAGCTAGATCCATAGTATCTCCTGACTTATGAATGGGCACTATGGTGTGCTCAATCCATGAGTCAGGGAACCCTTCAACCAGTGCACGGTTGAAGAGGTGGGCAATGAGCGGTGCAAGGGTCGTGCCTCCGTAGACGAGGTGCTCAGCGTGTAAACCGAACAGGTCATGGGTCCTACCATGCTGTAGATGGGCAATTGGGCAATAGCGCGTCCCACCATAGTGGGTGTGAAGAAGTCAGATGTAGTAGGACGTGAGCTCTGTGGTCTGGGAATGGGGGGCTGGTCTGGTATGGGATCTCGTATAGGCTCTGTGCATAGCTATGCCAAGTGCTCGGGCCTTGGATGGGTGTCTGTTGTCTCCTCCCTCTCAAACGTCGCCATGCCACTGCACTGTCTCGACTCATGAGTAAATGATAAATATCCTAGTACTGTCTCTCTTCCCAATCACGCCGTTTGCGGCGAGTAAGGCTCTGCATGCGACGATGTGCATGTGTGTGTGTAATATCCCCTCTATGCTCTAAAACACGTAGGTGCTTCCGTAGCTCGCGGCAATCTGCATCATACCAACGGTTCTGAGGCATGGAACTTGTGCGTGGAGGGTGTATATGTGTGCGGTGTGGAAATGGTCTAATGGAATAGGAGATGAGAGTGTGAATGTGATAAATGTATGGTCAGCACCAAGTGGGCGTCATCCAATAGTAAGTGAGGTGATGAGTGAAGCTCTAGAGAGAGAGAGAGAGTGTGTGTGTGTATGTGTGTGTGTGTGTGTGTGTGTGTTTACATCTATTAGAAAGCCGAACTCGACCTATGAGACAAATCAATGTACATGGGTGTGCCTTATGTCGATCCGGAAGACAGAAGTGCTGAAAAAATTTGGTAAAGCTTATATAAATCTCCGTAGTATGCATGTGGATATTCCATGAAAGTGGGAGGGTGTATGTGGTACATAGGTGGAGGTGGAATCAAGGCTGTCCAGATGGCTGCAGCAGGATCAAACATCATCTGGGATCGTCTCTCCTCCATGGCACGATGGATACGAGCCTTAATCTCTGCAGTTTGGTCTCGCTAAAGCCTCAAGGCCCAATAGCCTATAGCACGGGGTCATCTCCTAGCTCAAGAGGTGTGAGCCTACTAAGGAATCACCCCTCTCAGTGTGTCAGCTGAGGGGAGTAAGGGTTGCTGCACGTCACGGAACGAAGAAGTTAGTGAGTTGTTTGTCTCCCTCTTGTCTGGGCTGCTGCAGTGGGCTAAAGTAGGGGATCTCTGTGACTTTGTATCTCTAGTAAGGATTGGACGAGCTGTCGTTGTCTCTACAGTCCATGATCTCTCAGAAGTTAGGCCGCCCTGTAAACAGACCCTCAACTGGACAATCGCTACCCTCAAGCTATGAGGCATGTAAGTAACCATGTAACGTGGTCCCTAGATGAAACCATCCGCCAGTATGTCTAGGAACTGGTCTCGGTAGTGTGATAGTCTCAATTCCATGTGGGGTGTGGGCCATGTCTGACTAATGTAGAGCTGTCAGAGATCCTGTCTGAGACAGTGTTCCTCTCACTGCAGGAGAGGTGGATATAAAGTGACTATGGGTCCTACTGAACAGGCAGCAATCTGTCCATATCGAGTCCATGACTATCAAACCAAGTTCTAACCAGAGTGCACCAAGCTCTCTCATATCCTGACACTGATATCTGTATAGATGCCTCAAATGCTCTGCGTGTGAGTCTGTCTGAATTCCCTCATCCTCTGAATAAAGCAGATAATCTGGAATAGTGCATCTACTACCATGGGTGGTGCCGCAAGCTCTTCCCTGATGATGTCATGTGGCACAGACTGTTTCCAGCGAAATAGTCACGAGATCATACGTACTTTTTTTTTTTTGGGGGGGGGGGGGGGGGGGGGGGGGGGGTGGGGGGGGGTTGTGTGTGTGTGTGTGCGTGCATGTGTGTGCGCGCGCGCATGTGTGTGTGTGTGTGTGTGTGTGTGTGTGTGTGTGTGTGTGTGTGTGTGTGTGTGTGTGTGTGTGTGAGAGAGAGAGAGAGAGAGAGAGAGAGATGCATCTGTACCACACTCTTTTCATTAATAATCATGATACGTTCCCCAAATATTCCCATTTGTGAACTTGCAACAACTTTCAAGATGCATTTCATATTTGACTTTCACCTCCACATTTAAGCACTTTGATTGCTCAAAATCGGTACGTCAGTCTTTACAAGAATTCCTTTATGCAGCATCTTTACAATGAAAAGTGTAGGAATCTTCAGGAAGTTGCCACAAAACGATATAACCCCAAATTAGTCTCATCAGACAAATCTAAGAACAACTGTCACAGAGATATGTAACATTGATTTTCGTTCTGTGATATATTTATAATGGTTCTTTCATCCTGCAAAGCCTTCAAAATTTAGTTGTGATGGATGTTATTTTTTTCATAACACATAAGAAAGTTTACTAATTTGGGCAACTCACATATATCTGCTCAAAACTATCACATCGAAGGAAATGAAGGGACAAAAAATCTTTTTTTTATATAAAATAAATAATTCCACAAACTTCCAAGTTTTTGCCTTTGTACAAAGCCACCCGCTCATACCGCTTGCCCACGAATCTTTGAATGAAAATTAGTGAGTCAGATCAAGCTCAAAATTTATTCCGTACTATAGCCAAATGTTATGAGGAAAGCACCTAGACCACAGATCAGCATGGAGCCTGAGGCACAGACAGTGCCTCACCCTAGGTCCAAAAAAGGGATCCATCAAACCAAAAAAAGGAACGCTAAAAAAAATTAATAATATAAAGGTAAAATTTCGGACAATAAGACCCACTACCGTGAATAAGAATTTTCCTCAGAGCATTTTTGGTGCGCTGCAAAAGTTTTAGAATTTATTTCAAGTTTCCTACCAATGAAACTAGTCCCATTCAGAAAATAGAGAAATTGAAACCAAAATCAGATTGTTCTGCAGCCCACCAGAGCAGGAATTTCGCACGTTAGTAACTACATTTCCAATGGCAGCAAATTTAAATGACTATCAGTCGCTATCATGCTGTAATGGTAACGACACTTTCATTTCTAACTGCAATGAATATGAATAATAATGAATTAATAACAAAAAATGTGCTGTTTTATTGAGTCATAACACACATCAAAGGGCAATACATACAACAACGAATTTCACTAACATCTCAAGAATAAGCTATAACTATGCACATCCCTACATCATATATAGTCATAATGAAGAGGAAAAGGAGCCAGGGAACAGCCTCAGGCCAGAAGCCTTGTGGATTGCCACCTTTTGAAACTTCCATCAAACCCCCCAACATGGATCCATAAGCCTCATCTTCATCTTCACTTTCAAGCAAAAAAGCTTCCGAAACCACATAAACTTCAAAAGAAACGGAGATCATCCCACTAATCTTTCTCAAAATATTACTATACAATCAACCTTGTATAAGTTCTCCAGGCACATTCTCTTGACATTCCCCATTCGAGGGTGCCTCTTTTGTAGCAGATTCTTCATGGGACAATTTCAGTGTTACATTTTCAAATCCCTCAATATCAACACCACTTGCAGACATGTTCTCAGCGTTACTTGAGGACTCATTCTCCAGCGCATCATGTTTGGACCTTTGAGTTGATGAATTTGGACCTGTTGCCTGCTTTAATGGCCTCTTGGAAATTTTGTTGCTATCAGATAGCTGGGAATCTGGCTTCAAAACTTTGGGTTGACCATTATTCTCCTTAACAGCATTAAATTGGGACTGGCTAGTGTGAGCCCCTGTATTGCTGTTCCTTCTCCCAAGCTTTGGTGACTTGGCTCTTGTAGGAGGTATCTGCTCAACAAAACCCACGAGTACAAATGGTTTATCAAACAAGAAAGGAGAAGGCTCCCAGTTTTCCCTCCCCCTGCCTCTCCCCGCACCCAACTCCCCCTCCCCCCCCCACTCCCCCTCCACCTCCCCCTCCCTCCCTCCCCCTCTCCCCCGCCCTCCCTCTCCCACCCCTCCCCCTTCCCTCCCTCTCCCTCTCCCTCCCCCCCCCCCCCCTTCTCCCCCTCCCCCCCTCCCTCCCTCCCTCCCTCCCTCCCTCTCCCCCCCACCCACCCACCCTCCCCCCCACTTGGGAGATGTACGTACTGCACCAAGGGCTAGCCATACTTAATTGCCTGCAGTGATTCCCAACTGTTCCTATATAGAGGAGAATTTGGATCATTTTGGTATGACATGCACAATATCCAGCTAGGATCTTGACCATGGAGGACGTTGATGTGACTTTACATCAACTGATGCTCAATTTCCTCTGAGATGGATTGCCCTTTCTTAGTTGTTATTGTGCTCCTCATTATCTTGTACTTCATGAGATTTTATCTCATTGTATTGCTTGTTTATTTGCACCCTCTCAACATCAAAGGATTTAGTAGAGAGTCTCCATATTCACAATCCCACATCCGCTCGAGTACTCAACTTAGTTTTTTCAGCTTTTTAGAGTTTTTCAAGATGTAGACATTATATCAGAGCATTTGTTTGTAGCCTTTTGATCTCATACTCTTCAGTATATGTGACACCAAAGGATCTTTTGATACAAACAAGGACGGGAACCTTGATTGTTATGAGAAACTTGTAGAGAGATCTTCAAGGTCCAAAACTTCTCCTATAAAAAATCTCATGGAAAATTCTAGAAACTTCTATGAAGCATCTTCTAGAACAAAAACCCCCTTTTTAAATAAGCATGCACTTTAAAAATTAAAGCCGTAATGATACAAAAGATTGAAGGGTAACCTGAAAGAGCTTTACCCTAACAATCTCCCACTTAAAGGTCAACGTATGTGGCTTGAAGTGAGCTCATGTTACTCCCATGAGAGTCTGCACTGTTCCATGAAGTGATATTGTACATCAATATGTTGTGTGCATGCATGGAATGACACTTTGGTTATCACAATGGACCAATGGTTATCTGTTGCAAAGATCCATCTCTCTGCGAACCCTGCATAACCATATGGCTTGCTTGGAGGCCTCTACGGCTGAAATGTTTTCGGCCTCTGTAATAGATAATGCAACTAGCTTTCCCAATCTTGACCACCATGATATTGCACCACTTGCCATAGTAAATATATACCCACTTGTAGATTTGCAAGCATCCACATCAGTTTTCATGCATGCTTGTCTTGTGATGCATCGGACAACTTTTTCCCAACATCAAGAATTGCATATCTGACTGCCATGTCAGCCATCCTTTACTGATGTGCTTTTTTGCAAGAGGTGACAGTTAGTAACAATTGTCAAGTTCAGACCAATCTACAACAATTTGTTTTGGCTTTCTGTTTGAACTTCATCTGAGTGCACCCTTCCTGCTGTTTGTCACTGCTGCCAGCCTGCTGCCTGATTACAGAGGCCCAAGACAACACGGTCATCAGTTGCAGCTGCTTCCCAGTTTCAAGTGCCAATCCTCTGACACCAAACCCCTGCCACCTGCCAGTTACAAAGTCTGCAGTCCAGGGCAGGGCCCCAGACTTCTAAGTCCTGAGTCAGTACAAGTTAAGATCTTTCAATGCATGCAGACCAATGGAGTCCAGATAAATATCCGAACCAAGCCTTCAATCTACATATAGTACATAGAAGAGAGTGAAGATCTCATACTCCAGAGTAGAGTCCAGAGACTAGACTAATACACAAGTTGACAACTTACAAGTTTATAAGTCACAAGATAACAGCAGCAGTACAAGTTACAAGTTAACTGCTGTACAAGTCTACACAGTATGGTATTAGAAATATGGGTAAGCTATAGTTTATAAACCATGGTTTTAAACAGGTTCCAGCACTTATATAGATCAAAATTTATAATTCATGTTTGAAAATTAATATTTGCAAGGTGCAACCATGATTCATGCAAATACATCTTACATGAATGATGATAGTATGATAGATCATAGTACCATGGTCCATACATTTGTTACTTGTAAAATATTTAATAATGTTTGCAAGGCTCACGATGTGATTGGTTAATTGGTAATTATTGGTACAATGATCAATCACAATGTGTCTTGGCACTTGCTAAGAATGTTATTACTTGTGTGCCATGCATGCACAAGGCACATTGATGTCTTCCATGTAGCATGTGGTAACTACTACCATTGCAGCATAAAGATAGACATTCAGTGTACTTGATGATGGCTTGGTCATGTTGATCACACCTCAAGTTAAGCATAACATGAACAATGAGGTTTGAAGCTTTGAGCATTGTATGCAAGGTGAAACATGGAAGTCATACCATAAATTCTGTACTAAATGAAGCTCTTTTGTTTTTGGATTTTGTGGCTTTTATAGATGCCACATAAAGTAGGACAGTGGGATTTTGTAGAAAAGGTGAAAGTTTTACCAAAATACAATTCAAAGGTGAATCGTGAAATGCAAATTATCTCCTCATTCTTGGGATGAGAGAGAAAATCAAATAAACACACACTTCCTTGGTTTAAAAGGATATGGTGTAGTAAATTGCAATGTACCTGAGTACGTGAAAGATGCATGCAAAAGGTTTCATGCACAGACACCAGTTAAATTCATGAAAAAATGCAATTGCAATCTGAATCTTATGAATGTGGTAATTTGGAGATTACTGGAGAAGCATTTCCATATGATGAATATGAGCCTGGAGGTTCCTCTTGTGCGCATGCATCAAAAAAGTTTAAATATTCAAAAAGACCATCAGACGAGGCTTGGGATGCCCAAGCTAGAAATGATATAGACAATGCCTTTTTATTTTCTCTTTCGTTTTCCTTCTTTTTTTTTACACAAGATGTTCCATGTTGGAAAGAAAAAACCCCTTATTTCATTCAGAGGTTCCAAGCAATCGGGTGGGTAAGGTCCACTTTAAAATCTCTCTCATACCAACAATTAAGAACAAAATAGTTGCATGCTAAAGTGAGATCCATAGAGATCTTCTCTTTAAAGTGGAGTGTGTCATGGATTGCCCATACTTGATGGTCCGTGGAAGATTTCTAGCGACAAAGTGTCTTACCAGTTTTTCACATAGACATGATGCTCACACAATGGATTATGCTATGTCTTAAGCATGTTTTGCCCTTTCCATTAAAGACTTAATTCTTGAACTCCAATCCATCAATGAAGCAATGTACCATGCCCTCTTGATGTTGACAATCTACTTTCATTCCCCATAGCTGAAAATGCACAAATACTGTGTCCTATTACCTATTCATTCTGTTTTTACTTAAGATTTTAACACAAGTAGGTTTTATAAAAGTGTATGCACAAAGAAACCAAGGAGATCACCGGAGGAACTCATACTAACATAAACTTTACATGATACAATGAAATAAATATATACACCTTTATTGGAAAAAAAAAACAAACAAAATGCTCTCCTATCGCACATCAAGAAGTAAAGTGGGTATGATCAAGGTGGAAGAGGATAAGAATAAATGAAAAAAGACACTTGATTGAGAGGAGCTTTGATTTTAATGACTAAAATGGATTTCCTTTTTTTTTTACCATATAGTCACTATCCTCAATAGAATGCACAAAAGAGGGCATAGTACATAAACACAGGATTGTAAAAAATGTTGGAGATGATTTTCAAAATTGCAAAGATTTCTTCGTGAATCGCAAAGCTCCGAAAAGATTTGGATCTTTGTGGATCCTCAATGCACTCTTGATAGAAATACTATTAGTGTTAGTTTGCTCAGTTAGATTTTGATTAATAGGTCTAGTACCATTGAGTTATACAGAAACCTGAAACCTCTCATTCTCTTTTCCATATAACTAGGTTTTAATTAAAAGCTTGTGAAATCATGATATACACTTTCGTGGTTTTAATCTAGTTTGTATTCATCTGTAACCCAAAATACATATGCACTTCCAATCACTGAACATTATGATGGTCAACTTTGTATGCCTATAAGACCATGAGTTTGTTTCTTACACAACCCCTCAATCTTAAGCTTTATACTTGTGTGCACCACATTTCTTCCGAATCTCTTCAGTTGCTTCCTTCTAAGTCCTCCTTTGACACTATATCTTCTCTAAAATAGTGATGGAATATTCCAATATGTTTTGACCTTGCATGATACATCCTTTTTTGTTTTTAATTGAATTGTTATATCATCTTTAGGAGATACCATGTGTATGTGCATTGTGCAAGGAAATTATCTTTTTTATTATTACTTAATAGTACAAAATATTTTTTCCTGGTGCACAAACAATACTTTATTCACATATAAGAAACTATAAAGCCACGTTCAAGACACTACTCATGAGAAAAAATTCCTGATGTATTTACTACATTCTTCTATTTCCAAAGAAAATTTAACACTGTCCTGAATACTTACCTTATTAGTGTAATATACATGCAGATAGAAACATTACAGCAAGAAATATGAATAGGAAACAATATAAAATCTAAGACTCGTAAAGCTTCTCAAAAAAACTTGAATAGAAAAGCTTACTTTCTTGAACTCTAGCTTTGGGGGGGTCGCATCGTGATAAAAGGATGGCATAGGCGTAGCCTTGAAAGTGAGACTCTTCCGGAACTTCCTTATTTCTGCTTGCATATTTTCCTGGACATAGTAACATAACAAATGTTAACGAACTTACAAATCACAGTAATTTTTAAAAACTTCAACTTCAAGTCCACAGGGACATAAGGTGCAATAATTTTTTCCTATTTTTGCCTAACGTGCTCTCTACCAAACCATTTAATCAATCTAATCATATATGATGTACGTACCACCATTTTTCTTTAAAGACTCAGCACCCTTGAGGATGACAATATATGACACTTACCTACCATGAGTAGCCATACGTATATGCTAACAGACACTTGAGTTTTGGAGATGTTTGCATCAAATTTCATTAATGAATAAAAAGAGAATCCCGACAGTATGTCTCTTGATTTCCCCCGATGAAACTTTTCAGACAGAATCCAAATGGATCTAACCAGGCTCTTTTAAGGGTTTTCACAACAGTTCAAAAATACTCGTGTACCTTTGTTTTGGCTTGAGCTTGAGTCTTCTCTGCCTCCTTTGCTGTTAGACGTTCTTCCATCTTTGAATTAAACTGGTACCAAGAATCACAAAATAATCGTGGCATCAACCATGGGACTGCAATTAACATGCTACACTGAAGATTATTTGCACTTCTCAAGCATGAGAGGTATCCATACAGATAAATCTCTGCAGATTGTAAGAATTCCACATAGAGAGTTCTGAGTTGAATACAGATGGAAGCCTAAAGTACCTCTTTCCTTCTAGCAGCACGAACATCACTGTTGAAATTAAAAGTGTTTGCACTGGCCCGTAAGTGTGCTTTGTTTTCTTCACCTTTAGCACCATCTTGAGATCTGAGAGTTGAGAATATATTATCAACATTAAATAATCTTTTGGACATCATTAGATGGATCATTTGTAAACAAAATATCTTGAATTTTGAAGTATTGCAAAGCGCTAGTATAGAAAGACTCACTTTGAATCATCCCCCTTTGTATTGTTAGCTTTCCTCACGCCTCGAATAATCTGCTTAAAAAGGAAAATACATCGGAAATTCAAACGTAATGTGAAAAAAAACGAAAAAGTTCCTCATGTCCTAGATATTAAACAGAAGCACTACATGATAAAAGCATAGATGTACAAAAACAAGCCACACATAGTGATCTTCCTTGAAGAGAAATAACATAAGATAACAACACCATAGGCAACCAGACAGGAAGACTCGTCCCAAATGTTGAGAGAAGAAATCTCCTACCTTACAACAGAAAGAACATCATCACTGGTTCAATACGTATCTGCTTGGTTCCAGCAAGTCATAAAATCTTATCCAAGTCAATCCCCTTCTCTTGAGCATAATTCTTTGCAACATGTCTAGACTTCTAGTGAATAACCATCCCATCAGGCTTACATTTCAGTTTATAGACCCATTTAGTGCCAATGACCTTCTTTCCAAAAGGCAAAGCACATAAATTCCAAGCACCGTTCTTCATAATAACCTCAAACTCTGATCCCATAGCAGCCATTAAATTTTCTATTTTTTTATCATTCATCCATATAGGCAGGCTAATATTCATCATGAATACTAGTGACAACCATTCAATAACAATATGATGCAAAAGAGACGCCCTGAGAACTTGCGCAACTATGATAAGGCAAACATAATTTATTGCCCCTCAAAGTTTGAAATTTGCCCCAACCATTTTAGCATAGTTTTTGCCTCTTCAATGCCTGTTGTCTCATGAACAAGTGCATCATGTACATTTACATCCGAAATAAATATGATCCTCATTGAAAACCTCTACATTTGACTTACTTGCACTAAAAAGAGGCAATGAAGTGTTACAAACAATATTTGAGCTCATTGATGTCTCCTTAGTGCATGAAAGCAGAGGTTGTTGAACTGCATCTTCCACAAAAGCTACATCTCAATAAACCAAAACATGTTTAGTTTGTGAATGATAGAAATGATGATTTTTGCTCTCAAAACTATATACTACAAAAATACATTTCAAAGCCTTACCATCCAATTTTTTGGGTCGTTTCTCATGCATTAATGCGATGCGAAATGCATATGCGAAACGACCAAAAATAAGCAAATGATCAAGAGATGGCTTACATTCATGTCATGCCTCATAATGAGTGATAGTACTATATCTCCACTTCTTCGGACCATCTAATGGGTGCTTGCTGCTATATGTCCGACCAAATGGGAAAGCGATTGGCACACCTCCTTAGATGGGTCCTATAAATAGGACTCAGTCTGATTTATGTATATCCTTATGTATACACACTTGGACACTCCCCTATATGTTAGCATATAATAACCCAAGATAGAGAAATAATGGCACACATGAGAGAACATGTATACACACTTGGACACTCCCCTATATGTTAGCATATAATAACCCAAGATAGAGAAATAATAGCACACATGAGAGAACATACACACATAGACTCAAGAGAATATACAAGAGGTAGGCAATAAGTGATACGCTCTAATTATGAAAGTATGTGTACAAGATGATGAGATGGTCTAAATCAAATACTCACAACCCATCACCAACTCTCAGCCACAGACCTCACAAAGTGCCTCCTTGCACTATTTTCCGAAGTCCCTTATGGAAGATACACAATACAAGGTGGATTAATGTCCTTCTAGCTCTTGTTTGTCTATCTATATTGTCCATCTCTCTCTGTTGTGTATCATGCATTGTGAAACTTCCTCTTCAAAAAGAGTAGTTTTGATTGTCGAAGCTTCTATCTCCTAGCCATCATGGGCATTACCTTGCCTTGCCATGATGATGACTTGGGAAGAGCGATCTTGAGATTTTATACCACACGGCAAAAGAGCAAAAAAGAGTGGGGAGAAGAGTGTCCACATCCATGAAGAGGTTGGGAGTAATATACAATATGCCCTTGGGGAAGCATAAAAGGTGCACGAGGAGGAGAGATGTCCTACAGAGATGCCACATGGAAAGAGAGAAAGGAAGAGAGTGGACATGCCAACCATTGTGGGCTGAAGGTGCCTCGATGCTATGCATAGTCATCATAAGCTACAAAGCAAAGGTCTCATCAAAATCAATGCATTTCTCTTAAGCATAACAATTGACTACAAGCCACCCTTATAGTGATCAATAATACCATAATGCTTGCCTCTCAACTTATACATCCATTTAGTGCCAACAACCTTCTTATCAAGAGGTGAATCACATAGAGACCAAGCACCATTTCTCATATAGCATCAAAGTCTAAATGCATAGCTGTAGGAAAACAATGTTAGAATGCCCTAAATTTGCCAAAAATCCTGCAACCCTAATTCTGGTTTTCCGATGCTTTTTAGAAGCTTTTTCATAAGTTTATCGCCTAGGAGCTGAAACCTAGAGGAGGTTGGGGGCACATTGAAGTATCAAGTCTTGAAGCATACACGCTTACAAGCTCTAGGGTTAAGAGCTAGAAGGACTCTAGGAGGTATATATGCAGCTTTGAAGGAGTTTTTGGAAGCTTCCCTTTGTTCTTCTTCACACTCACAAGTGTGTATGCTGATTTTGGAGAGTTCTAGCATCTACATTAGGGTTTCTTCACGTGCTGCTGTTGTACAAGGTGTTTACCTACCACTTCATCGCGAGGAATTACCATTGCTCCTGATCTACATCAAAGAAACTTAATTTCAGAATTAGGGTTTTGCTGTAATAACTGTTATAAACAGTTAATTTCCTTCTTTTTGCACATATTCACTCACATAATACCTCTTAGACACTCACACACTACTTTTTTGTACCTAAAACCTTTAGATTCAGCCTAACTTCAGATTTTGTATCACACACACATTGTATATTGACTTTTTGCATTTATTTAGTGTGTGTAGTAGCTATATGCTATTACACTTTTATAATTGTCTTCTCATCTATATATTGTCGTTTATCTCTCTTGATCAAGTCAAGGTGTCGCCCAACATCAACTCCATCCTAAACTAGAGAAGCCTCTACCTTTACTCAAGTCACCACATCACTGGCGAGGAGGCTCAAGAACTACACTTGCAATCTTCACCTATCAACTACAACTCCATAAAGATTAAGTTAAGGAAAAAATATTGGTCTTGACCTTAGCTTCTTCTCGCAACATGTAGTACAAAAAAAAACTCATCTCCTGTAAGGTAGACTCTATAACTTCTTCTTTAAAGAAACAAACACTTCACTTACAACTCTAGAAAATGAAACTGTCTACCTCCTTCAAAGCAAGGAAACTAATTCTTAGAGGGAAGATGAGAAAAACATATCCCCACCATGAGAAAGCCACTGCAGCCAGATATGATAGTATTATACCTCTTTGGAGAATAAGTGATGTAATTTCTTTCCAAAACAACAAATAGACATGATGGTAGTATTATCCTTAACCTATCTCTTTCGAGAAGGCATGGCATCACAATCTCCTTCTTTGAGGAAATCATGCAAATGCAGAAGCACATATCCTTGTAGAATAAAATGACGCACCCATGCTCCTAAAGAAAGATGCAATAAAAAAAACCCTCCTTGAAGGATAAATGCAAAAAGCAATGATCTTCTTCCTTCGAAAAAGTCGACCTTCATGCTCCTCTTCAAAATGCAGCAAGAGACCTATTCATTCATAATAAGAAAAGCTTATCGCTTGTGATTGGTCCTATAATTACGTGAAGTTAGTACACTATAGTCTATGGGTATGCTTCTATGGCGGTGTTGAAGGGAAACTTTATTTGCCAAGATATTAAAAGTGACATTACAAAAAGAGCCAATAGACTACATCCAACTCATCAAAAGCAAAAGAGTTTCAATCTCCTCCTAGAAGCAAAGGACAATTTTGTCCCATATGGGTTGAGAAACCACATGAGGAATTGGAAACCACAAGCGAAATGAATTTTGTCACTTGGATACACTCTAGATCGATGATGAAGATCAAAAAGGACTTGTCATACCTAGAAATTACCCTCAACCCTTAGATTGATTCCAAGGATCAAGGGCTTGTTGAAAATCAAGTGTCAATGATGCAAAAGGACTCATCCACGATTTTTGCAAGTGGACCAATCAAAAAGGAGGACCCAAAGTCGTGGAATCAAGTTAGAAGCTCAATCAAACTCAATCAAATTCAAATCTCATCAATCACCCACCAAAAAAATCACCTACACCGATTGGTGGGTGGTTAGCTAGATTGTAAGAAAAGTAAAACTCTATATAAGCACCATCCTGCCTTTGTTTCTTGAGTTGTATGCATTCCACGAGTTTCCCACTTAGTTTAGTGAAGTCATAAACTCAAGCAGGCAGCCCCCTTGCTTGCTTAGTTCAATTTCTCATGATTTTGCTCCTCTCTATCTAGAGGTGTAGTGAAGCTTTTCCAAATCTGATTATACCAAATTGTAGAGCATTATCTGTTCTCTCATTGTACTCATTTTCATTGATTTCAAGCTTCATTTGGTCTCTCATATAGTGCCCAAAGTGTGCCAAAGTTTCAAGTTCTTTGCCTAAGTGAGTTGTGAGAATTGCTAAGTTTGTGAAGCTATATCTCTGCACATAGGCAGAGAGTGTTGCAAACAGGTAGCTCGTTTTGCAATGGATGATTCTCCATTGCGAGAATATCCATTTGGGATGATTTAAAGCTTGTTGGATAGCTCTTAGAGTCTAGTTTAAGTTTGGAAAATTTCATTTGAAGTCTTTGTATAGGTGCAGAGAAATATGCAAAATACTGAGTATATATCACTACTTGTGGGCCTAGTGGAGGGAAGCCATCTTCCATTGTTGCATTGGGATGTTAGAATCATCCCCATCAATGATATCAGAGCATTTTGGAGGCTTTGAGACATCAATGCACATCATATTGAAGATTTAAAGGAATCAAGACAACTCATGGAAGCACAAGAACTTATCAAAGCAAGAAAAATCAAAAGGGATCTATGTCGATCGAGATCTCAACTAATTGAAGGTTAGCAAGGGAGAAGCTATCAAAAGGTAAAATCCAAACCTTCTAATGCATACAAACACTTGAGAAGAAGTTAGAGGTGCATCTTAGAGCTCAGTATGGCTGAGTATAATGCAAAAATAGAGAAGTTAGAGAAAGGCAATTATCAACCAGGGAAATTTAGAGTTAGCAACTACCTTATGGGCAAAGGAGTATGGGGATTAGTGAGTGGCACATAGCCAATGCCTCATGTAGATGACCCACCACTTCAAGTAAAGATCAAGGCACTTAATGAATGGATAGAAAGAGATAGGAGAGTCATATTCATTCTATCCCAACGCATAAGCAATAGCATGATAGAGCATATACAAGACTTGGACACATCCAAAAAATTTTGGGAGACCTTGGAAAGATTCTACTCTTCATCAACCAAGACAAGAAAGATTCAGCTTAAGAATGAGCTAAATAATCTTAGAAAAGCACAAAGCACTAACATAAATGAGTATATTTTGAAGGTTAAGGAGCTTGTAGATGCCCTAGACTCAATTGGGAGCCCAATCGAAGATGATGATCTTGTTGGGCACACTCTTAATGGCTTAAGAAAGGATGAAAGGTGAAAAGCATTCACCACATCAGTTTATGTGAGGGATTCCTTACCAGTATTTGATCACTTAGTCACATTGATCATGATCGAGGAGATGAACCAAGGAGGTTCACAATCAAAAGGTAGCCAAGCCAAAGTTTTCTATGCAGCTAGAAGCAAAGGCAAAAGAGGTGGACAAAACTCCCAAAGCATAGGGAGAGGATGGTCAAACTCAAGCTCAAGCAACCAAGAAGGCTCCAACCAAAGCTATGGATCAAGAGGAAGAGAAGGAAGTAGAGGAAGGGGAGGAAGATCACACGGAAGAGAAGCATCCAATGGAGAATGCTACAATTGTGGAAAATTGGACCATTATGCAAGAGATTGTTGGTCCAAAGGAGGAGACAATCAAAGATTCAAAAGGAATCAAGGTAATTATGCTAGTACTTCAACAAATTCAGAAAATGAGAACTTGATTTTGATGTATGGATCAAATGAAAGAGTCAATTCAGATTTTACGTGGTACATTGACACTGGTTGTAGCAACCACATAAGTTGCAATAAAGATGTGTTCTTTAATTTGCACTCACCCATCACTCAAGGACATGTAGAGACAAGGGATGACACTAAGCACAAGATTACACATGTGGGAGATGTTGCATTGAATGGATCCCAAAGCTCCAAGGTGTTCAAGGATGTGTTGGATATGCCAACCATCACCAAGAACTTGGTTTCGGTAGGTGAAATGGTTGAAAGAGGTTATGAGGTGAGGTTCAATGATCAAGGATGCTTTGTTGAAGACCCCATGCAAGATTACAAGCTCATAGCAAAAGGAAAGAAGCAAGGAAGACCCTTCACCATGGAGGTAAAGCCATCAACCCCTCACACTATCTATTTGTCAATTGGAAATAAACAGATTGCAAAAATCGACTTATGACATAAAAGAATTGGGCATATAAACTTACAAAGGATGAAAGACATGCAAAGGAAGGGCTTGGTGAGTGGTCTACTTGATCTTACATCTCGGAATATGCAACATTTGTGCCATGCTTGTCAATTACGGGAACAAAGCAAATTGCCATTCAAGAAGGGGGCACATGTGAGCAATGAAGTGTTGAATCTCATACACACAGATGTGTGGGGACCTACAAGGGAGCCATCCATTAAAGGTAACAGATATTTTATCACATTTATAGATGATCATTCAAGGTTTATTTGGATATATTGCATGAAGTCAAAGTCAGAGGTGTTTTATCACTTCAAGAGCCTCAAAAACCTAGTGAAGGAGGAGGCAAGGAAATATATAAAAACTCTCATATCAAATGGAGGGGGAGAGTATTTTTCAAATGAATTTTCAGATTTTCTACATGACCATGGTATCAAAAGGCAACTCACTTGCTAAGTACACACCTAAACAAAATGGGGTGGCAAAGAGAAAGAATAGTTATATAACAGAAGTGGCTAGAGCTTTGTTAAATGAAATGAATGTTCCTAATTCTTATTGGACTAATGCAGCAAATACAGTCATATACATTATGAATAGGTGTCCAACCTCAGGAGCACATGGAGTTACATCTTATGAAACTTGGTGTGGTAAGAAACCCAAACTTTCTCTTCTCAAAGCATTTAGTTGTGTGTGTTATGTTCACATACCTCAAGAATTGAGACACAAGTTAGACCCGAAGCAGAGGTGTATATTTCTTGGATATTCTTCAGAGCAAAAGGGTTTTCGATGCTATAACCCTTGCACCAAAGAGCTTAAGGTGTCTAGGGATGTAATATTTGATGAGTTTGTAATATTTGATGAGTTGCTTCCTTGATATGGTAGCAAAAATGTGTTAGAGGTTAACGATGCATACGAAGCCGAGAAGAAGTTCAAAGAGAAACTACAAAGCATGGAGATGAGTGGTTCAACCACTTTAAGCACACCATCAGAGGAGAGTACTATACCAGCTTGGCATGGAAGAACAAGGAATGAAGCTTATTCAAGTGAAAGAAGTAGCAAAGGAAAGAAAAAGGAAAATGACGAAGACCATCGATGGGTAGACATGGACTCTACAAGTGATGAGGATGTGGAGAAATTAGAAACTCCAAGATTTAAGGCATCTAAACCAAGGAGGAGGAGATTCATACCACCTAATGGTGAAGTAAGGTCATCCAATAGGGTTAAATACCCTATTCAAAGGTTAACTTATGATTCATTCATTGCAAGACACTATGCCTACAGGAGTCAAGTTATAGCTTGTAAAGAACCTAATTTTTTTGAAGAAGCAAATAAGCATAGGGAATGGATTGAAGCCATGGAGGAGGAAGTAAAGGCACTTGAAGAAAATGATACTTGGTCATTAGTATCAAGAACAAAGGACATGAAAGTCATTGGCAACAAATGGGTGTACCAGGTAAAGAGGCATGCTGATGTGAGCATCTCTAGGTATAAAACGAGGTTGGTTGCCAAAGGTTTTGATCAAACCTATGGCATAGACTTTGAGAAAACATTCAATCCAACACCTAAGATGTCCACCATAAGAAGTTTGATTGCAATTTCAACCTCAAAAGGTTAGAAGATATGCCAATTGGATGTGAAGAATGCTTTCCTAAATGGAGAGCTTGAAGAGGTGGTCTTCATGGAGAAGCCCCAAGGCTTTGAAGATGAGAGGTTTCCACATCATGTATGCAAGCTTAAGGAGGCTTTGAAGATGAGAGGTTTCCACATCATGTGAAGAAGACTCTTTATGGACTCAAGCAGCCCGAAGGGCTGAGAACCAAAGGCTTGCGGACTACTTGGTAAAATATGGATACAATCAGAGTGATGCACACCCATCACTCTTTGTGAAGAAGAAAGGTAGAAAAACTGTTTTCATTTGTATATATGAATGGAGAGCTTGAAGAGGTAGTCTTCACGGAGAAGCCCCAAGGCTTTGAAGATGAGAGGTTTCCACATCATGTATGCAAGCTTAAGAAGGCTCTTTATAGACTCAAGCACCGCCCTTGAAATCCTATATAAGGAGCCACATACATACTCAATCTTGCCAATGCCAGTCTTGGGAGCTCAAGGAGTCTTGATCACCAAGTAAGTACTTTCAAGTTCCAGCTCGGGTTCTAGTCTTATCTCTTGCTCTAGTCTTGTCTAGTCTTGTATCCTGGAAATCTAGCCTTGTCCTGTTGTAATCTCGTAGTACGAGATCTTATCGAGTTCTTTCTTATATCTAGTTCATCTCCCCGAGGGGAGTTCTTGTAATCCAGAGAACTTGCTCTATACTTACGATCCTGGGTTGTCGGATTTTCTGTATCATCTCTAGCTGAGTTATCTACACCTATGAGTCCGGGTTGTGGGACTTCTTATATCGGCTACATATTCTTGTACTATTTTCCCTACGTGGGTATTCTTGTAATCAGAAGCATATTTCCGAAATCAGATCTAACTCATAGACAGACACAAGTCGAGATGGAGCACCCGGTGCATGTAGGCAAACTCATCCAAGAACTACAAGAACAAGTCGGGAATCTTCAAGCAAATCAAGGAAGCATTCAAGTGAACCAATGTCCTAGTTCATCTTTCATGAAGGAACCCAAAATTTGCATGCCAAAAAAGTTCGATGGTGATCGCACAAAGTTTCGAGGGTTCCTACGACAAGTCAAATTGTACATCCGTATGCAGCCTGATAGATACCCTGATGATGCATCCAAGGTCGGTTTTATTGGAACCTTGCTCTATGGTCAAGCATTATCATGGTTTGCTCCAATCTTGGAGAAGGATATGGAAGTACTTCATGACTATGAGGACCTTGCTCTATGGTCAAGCATTATCATGGTTTGCTCCAATCTTGGAGAAGGATATCAGAGCTCTTGGAACACCTTGGAAAAGCAAAATTCTTCACTAAGATTGACCTTCAAGAAGCTTACAACCTTGTCAGGATCACAGAAGGAGACAAATGGAAGACAACATTTCGAACAAGGTATGGCCATTTTGAATATGTAGTTATGCCATTCGATCTCCCAAACGCTCCAATTGTCTTCCAATATATGATGAATGATATCTTTCGAGAATATTTAGATGATTTTGTTGTAATATACCTTGACGATATCTTGATATTCTCCAAAAATCTAGAGGATCATAAATGTCATGTAAAGATAGTCCTAAATAACTAAGAGAAAAAGGATTATATGCGAAATTGGAGAAGTGCTCTTTCCATAAGACAGAAGTGAAATTTTTAGGATACATTGTATCTGACAAAGGAATTTTTATGGACCCTAAGAAGATTGAGACAATCCTTGATTGGCAACCACCTTCATGTGTTCGAGATGTACAATGTTTTCTGGGGTTTGCCAATTTCTACAAGATATTCATCAGAGAATACTCCAAGATAGTGACACCTCTTACCAAGCTTACAAGGAACTCCAAATTCTCATGGACCGAAGAAGCAAAAAAAGCCTTTCAGACCTTGAAATCAACATTCACTACTGCTCCAATTCTAGTTCATCCTGATTCCATTACTCCCTTCTCCATTACTCCCTTCTTCCTAAAGAAGGATGCATCAGACTTTGCCCTAGAGGCCATTCTTTCCCAATATGGAGATGATGGACACCTACATCCAGTTGTATATCATTCAAGGAAATTTTCCCCTCCAAAAATCAGTTATGAAATTCATGATAAAGAACTTCTTGTCATAATGGACGTGTTTGATACCTGGCATCACCATCTAGGAGGAGAAGCTCATAAAGTTATTATGTATACACATCACAAGAACCTAGAGTATTTTATGACCACCCGCATCCTCAATAGAAGGCAATCGGATGGAGTAACTTTCTATCCAGATTCGACTTTGTCATCACATACCGTCCAGGACGTCAACAATGTCAATCAGATGCCCGGTCAAGAAGATCTTACCTTGCACCAAAGAAGGGTGAAGAGGCCTTTGATCAACAAGAGAGTGTATTACTCAAGCCTGAGCATCTCAGGTTCGAAGCTATCTCTTCAAACCATCCTGAAGATTCAGCCTTGAATCATTTCATCAGTGAGAATCTACCACAAGATGAATTGTTTTGTAACGTTAAGCAGAAAGCTCAAGAAGGAAAAGTCCAAGAGGTAAACGAATTTCAGGAAAAAGATGGATTACTACTCTATAAGAACCTATTGTATGTCCCTCCAGGAAAGCCCAAGATCCAAGTACTTCAACAACATCATGACAACCTTGCAGCAGGACATTTTAGAGTGAATAAAACAATAGAACTCACATCAAGGGATTTTTGATGGCCTCAAATGTGGAAGGAAGTCAAAGAATATATCCGAACCTGTGACACTTGCAATAGATCTAAGGTACCCCGACATAAACCTCATGGCCTCTTGCAACCGTTACCTATTCCAGAAAAGCCATGGGCTTCATTGTCAATGGATTTCATCACAAATCTACCAAAGATAGATAAGTATGATGCCATTCTTGTTATTGTGGATAGACTTACAAAGATGGCACACTTCATTCCAACTACCAAGGCAATCACAGGTGCAGCCACGGCTAAACTTTTTCTCAAATTAATCTTTAGGCTTCATGGATTGCCTGATGATATTGTCAGTGATCGAGGTCCATATTTCATATCCAGCTTTTGGAACAATCTTTGCAAGCTCCTTGGTGTTCAAGTTAAATTATCTACAGCAAATCATCCACAAACTGATGGACAAACAGAACGGGTGAATCAAGTCCTAGAGCAATATCTCCATTGCACCAGCAACTATCATCAAAATGATTGGTTTGAGCTTTTACCCTTTGCAGAGTTTGCGTATAACAATAGTGTTCATGCATCTACTATGAAGACTCCCTTCTTTGCAAATTATGGACAACATCCAAGGATGGATATAAACTCTCAAATCATGTCAAGAACCTAGCTTCTAGAGACAAGGCCCAGTCCCTGATGGACATTCACAAAGAACTCAAGGAAGAGGTCGATAAATCTCAAGAACAATATAAGCACTATGCAGATCAACATCGTGTTCAAAATCCATCGTATCAAATTGGGGATAAAGTATGGTTACTTAGAAACAATTTGCAAACAATTGATGATCATGAAGAATTTGAAGTCGAGCATGTCCTAGACTTGAGAATATCCCGAGGAAGATTGGAATACCTTATTCATTGGAAAGGGTATGACATCAGTGATCGTACTTGGGAACCTTCAAAGAGCACCAATCAAGGTTCGAGAATTGAGTTGTATGCATTCCACAAGTTTCCCACTTAGTTTAGTGAATTCATAAACTCAAGCAAGCAGCCCCCTTGATTGCTCATTTTCTCATGATTTTTCTCCTCTCTATCCAGAGGTGTAGTGAGGCTTTTCCAAATCCCATTGTACCAGATTCTAGAGCATTGTTTGTTCTCTCATTGTACTCAATTTCATTGATTTCAAGTTTCATTTGGTCTCTCATATAGTGCACCGAAGTGTGCCAAAGTTTCAAGTTCTTTGCCTAAGTGAGTTGTGAGAAATTGCTAAGTTTGTGAAGCTATATCTCTGCACATACGCAAAGAGTGTTGCAAACAGGTAGCCTGTTTTGCAGTGAATGGTTCTCCACTACTGATATATCCATTTGAGATGATTTAAAGCTTGTTGGGTAACTCTTAGAGTCTAGTTTAAGTTTGCAAAGTTTCATTTTAAGTCTTTGTACAGGTGAAGAGTAAAGTGCAAAACAGTGAGCATATATCACTGCTTGTGGGCCTAGTGGTAGGCTGCCATCTTCCATTGTTGCATTGGGGTGTTAGAATCATCATCCATCAAGGCTGTCATGAACAAAGACAATTTTTCTATGCACATCCATTTGAGATGATTTAAAGCTTGTTGGGTAACTCTTAGAGTCTAGTTTAAGTTTGCAAAGTTTCATTTTAAGTCTTTGTACAGGTGAAGAGTAAAGTGCAAAACAGTGAGCATATATCACTGCTTGTGGGCCTAGTGGTAGGCTGCCATCTTCCATTGTTGCATTGGGGTGTTAGAATCATCATCCATCAGGGCTGTCATGAACAAAGACAATTTTTCTATGCACATCCATTTCAATCATCAATTTTCTTCCTTCATCTAACATCCCGAATCTCAAGCGCTTCCAAAAGGCAACTTTTGCTGCTCACTGTCCAATAGGTACATGGATCCAATGGCTCAAAATCCTGCACACCAATTCTCGAGCAAGCCTCGAGGAAGAAACAAATCCATTTGATAAGGACAAACCCAATGGTCCAAGTCTGAGCATGTGATTTTCTCAAAGATATTCAAGGAAAGCCACTCAATTCTGGACTAATCCACTGGTGGGAAATTATCCCATTGACATCCATGCCACTATCCTCAAGTCCTTGCTTCCTTCTTAGATGCAAGCCTTTGTCCTCTTAAAAGGAGTGTACCAAAACCACATTTAACCAAGGAGAAACCATGGAAATCCCTATTAGAAAATAAGAAAAAGATAATGAAAACTTTAATGTGGCACCTAAATGGCTTTGCAAGACCCCAAACTTTTTCTAACTAATACCATGTTGGAATGTGCAAGAAGGAATACATGGATAGGTGAACATGAGCTTGAACTTGAACTCAAATAGATATATGACATGTTGAAATCCAATCCATCGATTCTGAAAGACTAGCAATGACATATGTTTGCAGTACAAGCATAGCCAACTCTAGTCATTGTCTTACCTACTGTGAAAATCCATTAATTCTATAGGAATTATATGAACCATAACTCTAACAAAAATATAGTGTGCTAAAACATGGCATGCATATCAATCTCTAGCAGGTAAAAAAACTATGAAATGAACTTGTGCCTTCTAGAATTATGTTTGCTAAACTATTATTAGGAAAGCCTTGAGACTCCCTGAGCTCTCAATTCTCATCACCTCCGTGATTTCATTGCTATGGTAAACAACCAATTTTGGTTGTATAAACATACCTTAAGGCTTTTAGCTCTGTCCCAAGTACAGGATACCTATAAGAAATAACAGATCCTCCATTTGTAAGATATATATGAGTAATTCCACACATGAATAACCAACCTGAGAGTTGAAGGATCTGGAAGACATGTATGATCTTCCAACAGAATGTGATTGTCCTCCAACAGAGGCTCTTTTATCAGTTGCAAGAGCAAAGGGCTGTGGAACAGTGAAGTTTGAGGTAGATTTTCGAACATGTGTCTGTCTAGGCAATGAACCTTCAGATGAAATCACTTGAACCTCAAATAATCTCACAGATTCTGTATTTTCATTTGCAACTCCATTTGTTCTGGCTAGTAATGCAGAGTCGGAATCAACAGAACCCTTGATCGAATGCAGGGACTTTCCAGAACCAATGTCTGCTGAAGCTTTCTTTTTCAATGTGACCCCAACTTTGAAGGAGCTGGCTCCAGACTTGATTTGAGAAGCTGCAGCAGCCTGCATTAAATGTGTTAGGCAAATGTGATCAGACTAACATTAGATGTCCCCTAACTTACACACAGAGCTTACTTTTGCACCTAGCTTTTGAGCAGGATTCAGCTTGCTTGATGATGACTTCCTCTCAAGTCTTTCAACATGTTTTCTGGTTTTGCCAATGTCCTTTACCATCGATGAAAGCTGTTCTTGATCCTTCAACTCAAGCTTTTCTATGCATGGGTCTTGTGTGTTGTGCTCTTCTTCCACTTGTTCAAAGGACTTCGTGCTTGCTACTTCATGCAAAAACTCCTGAATGACATCCAGCTGGGCTCCAACCTCACAGCATGAGGCATCTTCTGCTACTGCCATATTTGTCACAGAAGCCTTGGTGATCTCCTTCTCGATAACAATGGTACCATTCTCCATCAAAAGATCACCTGAATTGTAATAAAAAAAGTAACGTTCAAATTAAGCAAAGAAAATTCAATTTCCATCCTCGAATCAGTCAGATATATGGATTAATCCTTACCTTCAGCTATCATTGAAGAAGAAAGTGGGCCAGCAACCAAGATGAAAAGTATGCTTCGATGCGATATAGCATTTTACCATGATGTGTTGCACTGTAAATCAGAACCCAACAATGGACCTTTCATCAGCATATAGATCCTAAAAGCCATTTTCTTGCTCCCAAAAACGATGGGAAAATCATTCATCCATTTTGTAGTCTATGAATAAAACTATGATCAGCAACCTAATCTTTCCCAACAACATCACATAAGCCGGAATATGTGAGAAGGCATCATACGGATGTTCCTAGATCACAACCACTGATCACTGGAGCATATCACTGAACGAAAAGATTAGTTGTAGAAAATCTGATTCCTTACAAAACACATGAATGAGTTACTGCCTCTTTTGACTCAAAATTGTTGTACCTGAATGCTACATACAGAAAGACTTAGAGGATCAGCTTGTGGCCTCTTTCCATTATCCAGATCTAATTCCTACTCCTATGATTCTCAAATACGTTTGCAAAACTTAAAACATGCAAAACTTTAAGTTCTAATTTTATCTCCACTGTGGTAAACTTTCAGCAAGATCAGAGATATCTGTGGCAAATGGAACGAAGGCTGTTAAACTGAACAGAAGAAAACAAAAGTACATGTGCAAATGTTACTTACGTATTAAGTACACAGAAAGATCAACTGTTACTATTAGGATAGCTTAATCAAAATAACAATTCAAGGGTAGGACACAGAAAAGACAGATCACGTGACTCTTCAGTAGATTTTTCCTTTGACAAAAAACAACAACAACGGCAAAGTTTTCCGCTAAGTTTAGATTACATACTAAAAGTCAAGAGTGGTAGAAGGTGTTTATATATTAATTAGCTGACCGAATGGATCGACTATCAAGGATATATAGAACAGAGTCCAGACCCATAATCCGTTCCCAAATCATAGTTTTTTTTTTTTTAATGGAGGTTCGGCCGAGGCCTACTCCCCCGGACTTTAACTTTGAAATTGCAACTGTACAAGGAAGGGCATAGTACACATGGGACCCCCCTTATCCCACAAGAACAGGGGTTTACAAGACTGGGTTGAACGGAGGTCACAACTACCGCAGGGCTAGTCAAACGATGGCACATCAGCCATATGCTTCATCATTCCAGGTTATACATGTCCCTTACATGTGGCCGGAAGGGATTGAACCATCGCCCCCGCCTCAAGAGGCGAGAGGCCCAAATCATAGTTGGGAGAACAAGAAGGGAAGCTTATTAAATTGAACACAGCTCATTATGGTGTCCATCAAAAAGATCAGCATGTCTTTGCATTTATAGCACACATATGGAACTGCTGAGCAGGTACGAGCAACTGCCGTGAGAAATGATCTATTGTTTAATCGTCAGATTGTTTAGAAAAAGTTCCCATTGATAAGGTCGAAAAGAAAGGGGTCTCACTGAATCCCTAGGTTGGTGACATACGGACAACACGGGCTATAAATATCCTCTTTTCAATGAAGATCCACGGGTACTGAGATCAAAGTATGCACCTATAAACCCGTGCTTCAGTAGTAAATAGCTGAAAAGCTGATGCAGGTTTTGTGACGATTACTTTTGCCGTGTCCCCAAGAAGAAAAAGTGCAGAGCATGTATCTATTACCTGAGATATACCTTCAAAAATCATGTATGTCATTCAATGTTATGTTTTCGATCTAAATTTTCCATGCCTTGACACAACGCAGGCATTACACTAACCATGCTTCCCTTCGATGAGGCTGCATTCCAACTAAACTTTTGAGAATTAAAAACAGAAGTAAATGCTGCATCAAACACGTCGCTAGAATCGCGAAACATGGTCACGGACTGGGAAAATGATGAAGGGAACGTACAAGATCAGCAGCAAATATGCAAGCAGTGTAAACCGAGCATACATGCCACGAATATGCAATCGGTCTAAACCGTGCATACATACCGCCTGAATGTGCTACATTTGAGCTGACATTTTGTATGAAACATAACATAAGACTACAAACTGCTTCCACTGGTAGAAATCCATAAGCTTATGGATAAAGTGATCGAATGGAAAGAGCAACTGCGAGGGTTCGTTCCATACACAGTTAAAGGATCGCTGATCCTCGAAATTGAGCGTAACGTCCTCAATTTTTGCTGAAAATCCAAGAAACAGAAAGCGATTTCAAACTCCGTCTCACCGAAACCGCAAGAACATCAGCTAATTTCGCCACGCTCCACCCATAGTTACAAACGGATCGTCCGGGGAAGAAGAACGATCACAGGAGGTCACAATCCACATTTACTTGCACGAAAGAATGAAGTTGACCAGGAGACTCACCTGCGACACAGCGAAATCGATTTGAAGGGAAAGAAAGGGCGTAGATCGTAGAGGAGAGAGGTAGGCGGAAAACAGGAGCTACGCACAGAGCATGCTTGGCTGGATCGAACTGAAAAAGGAAGTGTTTTCATGAGAAAAGGGTACTAGCAACAGGAGACGGAGAGTTGAGCGAGCACGAGCTCGTGCTCGTTGTCTGCTTGCGCCAGCATGAAGTGCCAAAAGCGCATAGTGATGGGCAGGCAAGTTGGTGGTTGGGCGCACAAGCCATGCGCGCCCTTCATAGCGATAGCCTGGTTTCATGATTCTCGACGTTGTAAAGTCGGGTTGCTCCTCCCGAGTCCCGTCAATCAAGCTTGTGCAGCCGTCATCAACTCTGACCCTTTTTTCTTTTTGAAGTCCCTGCCTCTCCAATGTACAACGCAAGTCAAGGTTTTCCCATGTACAAAGGAAGTTCAGGTTACACAAAAACACAAACCCATGGTCACTACTCACATGCACTTAGTGTCTTTGGCAGAAGCCTAATCTACCTTTACTTGAATATATTGAAAGAACAATTGTAGAAATGAAGGGTATACCACCCATGAGATCTTCTGTATCATACAAAGCAAAGATTAAACTTGAATATATTGAAAGAACAATTGTAGAAGTGAAGGGTATAGCACCCATGAGACTTTTTGTATCATACAAAACAAAGGTTAAACTGCTAAAGTAACACTAGGAAAGGGTTGCTAAAAGACATCTAGTTTGAAAGCCTCAAATGCATTACAGCTTGTGAAATAAATTGATCAAATTGACCCATGTATGTGTACCCAATCCAATAGATAAAATAAATTGATCAAATTGACCCATGTATGTGTACCCAATCCAATAGATAAAAGGTGCATCCTATGCAACTCTTATAGGAGTCCTACTTCATGGAGCCATCCACTCAACATTTCATGCACCCAATCCAATAGGTAAAAGGTGCATCATATGGTGTGGCTAAAAGACCTCTTACAATATTTCTACTTCATGGAAGCAAGCATGCTTAACAAGCATCCCATACTTCATCGCACGTAAGGAAGATAACTTTTTGTACAATTGACCTAGAACAATTTTCGAGGATACCTTGCCTTGTGTTAAGTTCTCTTGCCCTTTCTAATAATATCTCTAGATGCTTATAGATTCAATGATCATTCCCTAGTTATCCACAATTATCCTATGTGTAGCCCTTGCATGTGCTTATAGATTCAATCATCATTCCAAGTTATCCACAAAAAGTATCCCATATATATGCCCTTGAAAGTTGTGCGCAAACTATTTTGTTGAATTTTCAACATGTGCCAGGTTTGGATGGCCACGTTCAAGAACTTAAGCCACTAGCTTTGTAGGATGAAAATAGTGCAAAAAGTTTGGTGGATGGGGAGTTTTATGGTATATCATGGATAATATTTTTGAACATACGGCAAACTAATTAGAATTTTGATTTTGGTGGCATGCTTGTTATCTCCAATTAATATCCCTAATACATATATCTTAATAAGTTTCCATTCTTAAAGTAGAAAGATGGCAAATGCAGGACTTGAATCCATGCATAGATGATTATGGGCAACAATGTACTCACACACCCTTGTAATGAGCCCATCTTTGAATGAATGAGTGGTTCTTTATTAGATTTTGAGATTGTGGATAAGTGTTTGTGTATTGGTCCCACGCAAAGGACTTGAGATACTATGGATGATGAGATTTTCCCTTTGAAGTTGATTGTTGCTTTGTTTCAAGTGTGACTTTTCAAACTAAGGGGACACTCATCTTAATGTTGTGGGCCTACGGGTAACACTTGCCTTTAATATGAAGATAGACAAAACGATCCTTAACATTTGAGATATTTTCTTGCCTTTGATTCTTTTATATATTTTTGTTCAGAAATAAAAGGCTTCATATTTCATGTTATGCATTGTGAAGCTACATACTACAATTCCATTAAGTAGTGCATGTTGTGACAAATATGCAAGGTTACTTGTGTCATGCACATAATAGATGAGATTTTGATTGAAGAAGAGGATAATGTTAAAGGTTATGTTGCATTTATTCGATCGAATAATAAAAAATACTGAATATGTTCGTTTTATTCGTGATTTTTTGAATAAAACGAACATATATGTAAGGTTACTTGTGTCATGCACATAATAGATGAGATTTTGATTGAAGAAGAGGATAATGTTAAAGGCTATGTTGCAAGGTTACTTTGTGACAAATATGCAAGGTTACTTGTGTCATGCACATAATAAATGAGATTTTGATTCAAGAAGAGGATAATGTTAAAGGCTATGTTGCATTTATTCGATCGAATAATAAAAAATACTGAATATGTTCGTTTTATTCGTGATTTTCCGAATAAACACCAAAAAAAATGAACGGATACATTTTCGATTGAAAGCACTTTCGATCGAAATATTTATCGATCGAAAGCGCTTTCGATCGAAAAGCGCTTTACAGCAGAAAAATATATATTCTTACATTTGATCAAAAAATTTATTCTGCATGCGCTTCATTGATGTACTAGAGAGTTTTAAGCCTGCAGTTTTTATCAGAGAGCTTTCTTTTCGATCATTGAGGTATTGTTTTAATTTTTATTTATTGTTTATTTTATTGTTTTGTTAATTATATCATTCATATGATATGATTCGCATATGCGTCTCTTACATATGCTTGATTTTTATCTATATAATTTGTTTTGTGTCTTTTAATCATCAATTGTATACATGTTTGACTCGTGCAAGCCGTTTTACTTGTATACATCGATGAGAAACATTTAAAAATAAACCACTACTGTGATTGTCTAACTCACTACATCGATTCTTACTCTCATAGTAGTATAGGACATAGTAATAGATCTATTGAGATTGTTTGAATCACCACCTTGATTCCTACTCTCTCAATAGTATAGGGAGTGTGTAGGGACTATTGTGATTGTCTGATTCTTTGACTCTTACTCTCACAAGAGTCACTTGGTTTCCGATGAGAATACTTAGTTTGAATCCCCACCTTGATGCCTACTCTCTCAATAGTATAGGGAGTGTATAGAAACTATTGTGATTGTTTGATTCTTTAACTCTTACTATTACAATAGTCACTTAGATTCTGATGAGAATACTTAGTGTAGGTCACAAGGTGTATAGAAACTATTGTGATTGTCTGATTCTTTGACTCTTACTATCACAATAGTTTTGTACAGTTATGTGACAAAACTCATACATAGTATAGCGAATGTATATGAAATATTATAAATGTCTGATTTTTGACTACTACATTCTTAATAGTTACATAGATTCACTTCAAGATTATAATTACACTTTCTATTTACTTATAAATCTATTTATTTAACTATGCATATGTCTATCATTTGTGCACACATACTATTGATTTATTTATCCATACACTTACTGATAGTCTATTTTTTTTTTTGCACAAATGGCAGGTAAAATAAACAAGCAGGAGCAAAAATTTTTAGAAGAATTTGTTTGCTCGTACATGTATCAAATGAGAGAAGATGAAATCATTATAGCCATGGACACTTTTAGTTACAAAGATTTCATTGCGCAGTTATCCAGAACAGCATTTATTAATATTGAAAACAAATTCGGCAGTGTGTCTGGTGGAGCAGAGGTCCTAGATGAGCAAATGTCAAAAGAGCTTACACGTATCTTTGGACAAATCATCAAAGTAGCAGAGTCATTGGCGGTGGATATCACTAGTATGCCCGGATTCATCTGTAAAATTAAATTTATCGATTCACATTATTAGACTATGAAGAGAGGAAAGTGATTGAAACCTAACACTATTGAACACCTTGTGAGAGCATAGGTAGAACCAAATACAAGAGATGCATATGTGAATATGGGAGATCAAACATTGAACAATCTTTGTTTGCTCCCATATTCCTCTATCCTTTTTGAAGATGCAGCTCTTGTGGGGGAAGGACAATATGGCATGATTCATAAAGTCAAGATATCCGACTCGAGATTCAGCAATGAAGTGTTTGTGGCCAAGCTCTTCAAATTACATGGTGTTGACATACAAACACAAGAAAATGAAGCCATCAATGAAGCCACAGTGTTATCTATTACGCATAGTGGAATTATTAGTCCACTTGGTTTGGCTAGACACCATAGCAAAAGTCCGTGCCTCATTTTCAAATTTTGGAATGGTGGTACATTGGACATGTGGCTAGAAAGAATGAAGAAAGAATACCTAAATGTACCACGAAGCAGAGGTGTGAAGGACACAGAAGGAGATATAACAACCATGAAAACAAATATTTGGAAGCTGGTCAACGGCCTATTACAAACAATATCATTTTTACACACTTGTAATATATCCCATAACGATCTTCATCCAGGCAACATCTTGTTGCATTTTGAAGATCAACAAGCTTACATCGGATTATGTGATTTTGGTTGAGCGACCTATTTACCAACCAAAAAAAGTTTTCCAAAGCTACCTAATCTAGAAATATCTACTAGAAACGAGTGGATTCGAAAGTACTGGTGGATTGCACCCGAATGCATATCCACTAGTCCTCCACCCTTTAATAAGAGTCAGGAGATATTTATAGATTCAACACTCCTGTTACAACTCCTAAAATATATAGATTTCAATAGTTATCCCATTGATAAGAATGGGATTTACAAGTTCAAGTATGTTTTAGAATTATCTTGTGACAAAGATGTAGCAAAAAGAGTAGACACACATGAATTGCTTAAAGTATTCTCACATCTTACTCGATATCATTTGAAGATATCCATGACAGATGGATTACGACCATATTGAAAAGGATATGTATCTGGATTAAATGAAGTGTTTACATTTGAGTTAAGTGAATTATGTGGAGTAAATGAAGTGCTATCATTTGAGTTATGTGGATTAAATGTTGTGGATGCACTTAACAAATGTGAACTAAATCTTGTGGATTCATTTGTATTAAGTGGAGTAAATGCTGTGGTACCATTTGAGTTAAGTGGATGAAATGAAGTGTAATCATTTGTATTAAGTGGAGTAAATGGTGTGGTATCATTTGAGTTAAGTGGATGAAATAAAGTGTAATCATTTATAATATATGGATTAAATAATGTGGATTTATTTGAATTATGTGGAGTAAATGAAGTGCTATCATTTGAGGGATGTGGATTAAGTGTTGTGGATTCATTTAACATATGTGACTTAAATCTTGTGGATTCATTTGAAATATGTGGAATAAATGAAGTGTTTACATTTGAGTTAAGTGGATGAAATCAAGTGTAATCATTTCATTTGTATTAAGTGGAGTAAATGTTGTGGTATCATATGAGCTATGTGGATTAAATGTTGTGGATTCATTTAACATATGTGAGTTAAATATTGTGGATTCATTTGAATTATGTGGATTCATTTGAATTATCTTAAGATAAAATTCGTGTTTTTATTTTGTAGAAGTAAAACATGGCAAGAATGCCAGATGTGAATGATGATCTTGATCATAGTGAATCTCAAAGGATTTTCTCTGAGCAAAATGCTCAATTTGCACAATCAGGATTAGCATTTTTATTCCATCAAGATTTAGAGCCAAAGGGATTAGAAGTAGAAGCATTATCAATGAAAGAAGTCAAAAAGCTATGTCCAAATTATTTTGTTCGTGACATTCTCTTTTGGGTTACAGGAAGGGCAAAAGAAACAACACCCTTAAAGCTTTCGGACTTACAACATAAAGGATTAGCAGAAACGCTACTTCGATGCTTTGTGCAAGTTGAGAGATCATTACCAAATAATGGTCAAATAGCATTATATTTCATTCAAAAGGTTTTTGTACAAGATATTCTTCATCGACGTGTAGATTGGGATGATAGTCCGAAAAATGCAAGTATTGGTTTGGGTCGTCCTCAAAATCGAGCCGAATTTCGTAATCAAGGAAACGAAGGCCCTCTTCCTCGAAAGCGGCCCTAAATTTTGCTAGCTGAAGAACATAATCTTATACATGATTTGTCATCACAAGGGGCAGAATTATACAATGAAGGATTAACAATTCCTCCATTACGAAGAATAAAAGATGATTGATGATCTACAAAATCAAGTGAAAAATTTACAAATTTTTGTGGATGCTTATGAGAGCAAATATGGAAGACTCTCAGAGGCATCATCATCTTTTGATCGGTTTACTGCCGATGAGTTATTGAATCTAGAAAACACTGAGTAGGCAAGCTTTTTTGTAATCAAAGACATGACTTGTATTCGATTTTGCAATTGAATATAATCATAGTATTCACAGTACATCATTTTCTTCATTTTGAATATCATCATCTATGACAGGTACCATGTCATCTATTTCTTCCATGTCTGAACCATCATTATGATCTACATCTAAATCATGATCACTCCATGAATCATTTGTTAAACTTTCATGAGTTTGAAATTCTTCAAAAGTTTGTTGCGTTGTTGTAGAATCTATCTTGGTTGGAGCATGTGACAAATGCATATTACAAAACACATATACCAAATCATTAGCATGTGCTACACTTAAGTGATTTCTTCAATTTGAATGAAGAAAATCATAGGAGCTCCAATTACGTTCACAACTACCACTTGAAGCTGCTACTGAAAGCACTCTCATAGCTATATGTTGCAACTCCACTGCTTCACCTCCATACTCTTTCCACCAAATAGGAGGTGGATGCTTTTGAATCGCTTCAATATGCCATAGATCTCCAAAAGATCCTTCTCGATTTACATACGCTACTCTTTGGTGGAATGCATCTCGACCATCTATACCTAGACGTAATAATTGGCATGTGGTTTTGAAGTTTGCCATGACTTCTTTGTTTGACACTTGACCATTGAGTTGAAATGTTGGATCCAAAACGAATGTTGTTCCATGCAAATGAGTATGCATTTGTGTCCATCTCTTCTCTGCTAATGATACAATCTGTGTTTTCTCTCGTAATGAAAATTGATTAAAGTCTTGTACTTTTTGAATAGCTTATGAAATAATCCAATAAATTCTCCAATCACAAATTTATTAGTATCAACCATTCGTAAAAGTTCCACAAAAGGTTTAGTGATACCAACAATTTTTCAAGATTACGCCAAAAATTTTGTGATTGTAGTAGACACGTACATTTGGATGCTACAACTCGATAAGAAGAATACTGCTCTAGCCATGCCACCCATCTTCGATCAGCAATCATTTCTACGAGAGTTGTCTTAACTGCTAATAATCCACTGAGTACAATGTAAGCAGTTGCAAATCGTGTGGCACAAAAACTTTGAAGTGCTTTATTGGGAGATTTTGATCGGAAGAGCAAATATGAAAACTGGTGCTCTCTAATAAATTGACCACATGATTTGCATCTAATACGCTTTGTTTAATGAAAGATAATCTACCTATATCTTTCAATAATAAATTTAATGTATGAGCTACACATGGAACCCAAGTTATGCCTTCATACTTGTTTTGAATTGTAATTCCAGCACTTCGAAAATTAGAGGCATTATCTATCACTATCGTAGTCACATTCTTCAGACCACCCACGCATGATATAGCATGTTCATATACCTTTACAAGAAAAGCCAAACTTTTCTCTTTAAGAGAAGTATCAACAACTTCTAAAAACATGTTTCCTTTTGGACATATAACCATGACATTAATCAATGGTTTCTTTTGATAACTTGTCCATCCATCCAATGCTATTGTGCATCCATACGTGGGTACATAATCAAGTACTATTCACTTTAAAATAGCTTCAATACTTTTTTTCACTTTATCTACATACTCTGTTTGCATTTTGTTATAATCTGGCATGGTGAAACCTTTTCGTGCAATTGACATCAAAGCATCTTTGAAAATGGGATTACGAATAACATTGAAAGGAATCCCACATGCTAAGAATGCTTGAGTCCATTTAAGATGAAGCTCGAGACAATCTTGCTTTTGAAAAGCTACACGTATAGTATTTTGTGATTTATTGTGGAGAAAGCATGGTGACAAAGTATTAGATCCACCATTTTTACTACATTCACCAACTCCACTCTTTTTTAATGCAATTGGAGAAAATGGAGTACGTGTATCTTGGTTATCCTCAAAAATAGTTTGGGAGACTTGAGTAGAAATATCCTGATGAAGATTGAAGAAATCCCATATGATGCTCCAAAAGATGTGAAACCCACACAGAGCTCCCATGATTTATCCCATCCATTATTACTTGATGTATAGAAGCGTTCCTCAACTTCTTGTATGGAGAACTGAGCTTAATAGCTCTTAGGTGACCACTCGATTGAAGCTTCAAAAGTTTAAGACAAGTTTCTTGCTATAAAGAAAACATCTTCTATATTACAAGCATATTAGAAGATGGACATTTTTAATATATACTTGAACATATACCTCTACTCGGTGTATTATTGCATGATGAACATAACTTCACTCAACATACAAATCAAAGAAAAAAGTGCTTAGTTTTGGAAGCTTTCTTTTGTTGAAGTTGAGGATGAAGAACCAACTTTGTTCTTCGAGCTCCAAGGCTCCAAACTTTAAGTCCATGATTTTCCTTAGAGGTAATCCATCCCCCTCTCATAGCTTTCTTCTTGTGATCTTCTAGCTTTTTGAACTCCTTCTTGAGATACTTGGGATGGTGAAGCTCATGAATAGAAAAAATTGGGTGGAGAAATAAAGAAAGAGGAGAATTTGTATGTGTGTCAGGTTGCAGAGAGAGGATGAGAACAAAAAATCCCACATAGCAACGAAACTTAACAACAAAAACCCATATAAATAATAGAAGATTCACTCTCTTATATCTCAAGAATGAGAAGGCCTCATAGCTAGCAGAGTCTCTCATGCCTTTAGAATGTGTAAGGTGAATGTCCATGTTATGGGGGCCTTCTTAGTTGCCTAGGGGGGCTCCCTTAGTTCCTTTGGACACCATGATCTAGGGGGTGCATATGAAACCTTTTTGCAAGGTATGAAAGCACTTGAAAGCCCATCAAAGCTCTTAGATGGTAGATCTATCTCTCACAAACTTGACATGCACCATTAACGAGATAAGTGAAATGAAATCCACAAGTTTGAAATAAAAATATGGACAACCTCTTGGATCTATGTACCAATGTTGTATAAAACATAAAGCAACAAGTAATCTAACATACCTAAAGAAAAATATATGATCAAACTAGCAAGAAAGCTCAAGCATCTCGACCACCAAGGGTAAGAGAGATCACATCTCCACCCATCCAACTCTACACACACACACACCCACACACACACACACACACACACACACACATATATATATATATATATATATATATATATATATATATATATATATATATATATATATATATATATATATATATATATATATATATATATATATATATATATATATATATATATATATATATATATACACACACACACACTTCTAGGCCAAGGGTGTACATGTCCTTGGGCTTGTCCAAGTGTCCATCAAAGTGTCCCTCATGTGGACACTTTCCCAAGGGTCATCACATTCCTTCTAATTTCGCAAGTGCTATCACATGCATTCTAATGCAAATGAGGATTATTGTTTCATGTATACACTAAGTTGGAACTTAGAGAATCTTCTCCCAAGAATAAACTTCCCACACCTTAGGATAAATCAAGCCTAAGATTCACAATAATTCAATTGGGAGCTAATATGGATAAATACCCCAAAATTTAAAACCAAGGGTTCAACCCAAAGTTCCAAGCATGTTTGAAGGATAAATAAATGGCTAAACCAAGGATATTATAGATCGTATTTTAACCTTTAGAATCCATACACGTAGCCTTCCGTAATCATGAATTATACAACACACCTCTTCCTTGTTGGGTGTGTGTAGAAGTGCGAGAGACACACGAGAAGCACACCCGAGAAGAACAAACACAGCAAGACACACTGAGAAGACAATGGCTGGAATAGCTCTCTCTATTGACAATGAACTGAACTGAAGTAAGAGTTGAATAATATCCATAAGTACAAAGTACCACCACAGATGAGAGTATCAAGCATGTGGTAACATGGGGGAAAAACCTCTAGCCAGCACTAGAGTAAAAAGTGCCCATGTATAGGGAAAAGATTCACATCAACGCTACTCGAGTAACACATAAGTGTAACAAACCCCCTGGAGCGAATGATGTGAACACATATAGGGAGTGACAGATCAGCCCCCACAAGGTAATAAGCCTAAAGCTTTGCAAAAAGCTTCAAAATTTTCCCGTGGAAGAGCTTTGGTGAATATGTCTGCCACATTATCTTGTGTAGGCACATATACCAAATCAATATCTCCTGCATGAAGGCGCTCTCTCACATAGTGATAATGCACCTCAATATGTTTGGTTCGTGCATGAAACACTGGGTTTCGTGCAATAGCCAAAGCACTCTGACTATCAGTGAGAATATGTGTAGCAGCATCAATCTCCATGCAAAGATCCATCAATAGGCATCTCAACCATATACACTCCACTGTTGCTGTGAAAACTACCCTGTACTCAGCTTCAAAACTCGATGTCACCTCTAAGATGCTTCTTACTCAACCAAAATATGCATGAGACTCCAAGGAAAAAGCAATTAGAACTAGTGAACACATGAGTATCATAACAACCAGTCCAATCATTATCTATAAAAGCATGCAAGCATGGCTGAATATCTATGCCATAAAAGAGGCCTAAGCTCAAAGTGCCTCAAAGATATCTAAACACATGTTTCACCGCTTGCCAATGCTTAGTGTCAGGGCTATGCATGAATCGACTCAACTGGGAAACTGCATATTGTATATCCAGCCTTGTGTTGCTTGCATATATAAGACATCCCACAACTTGCTGATAAAGAGAAGTGTCAAATGCATCACTGGAATCCTCAACTGAGAATCCAAATCCTGTCTCAATTAGTGTGGAAACTGGCTTGCAATTCTCAAAGTCAAAACTCTGAAGTAGTTTCTCAACATACTTTCCTTGATGCATAACAATTCCCCCATCAACGGATACAAACTGGATGCCAAGATAGTAGCTCAAAAGACCAAGATAAGTGACATCAAAAGTATGTTGCAAATCAGCCATAAGAATGTCAAGTTTTGCATCACATGACCCAATCAAGAGTATGTCATCGACATAAAGAACAAGCATGATAAGATCAGCCCCATTTTCGCATACATAGAGTGTGCTTTCAATTGGCCTACATGTGAAGCCAAGAGCAATCAAGTGCTTATGGATTTTCTCATACCATGCATGTGGAGCTTGCTTGAGACCATACAAGGCTTTATGCAAGCGACAAACCATATGCTCTTTCCCTTTCATAGAAAATCCAGGAGGTCCTTCACATAAACCTCTTCTTGCAAATCACCATTCAAGAAGGCTGTTCTTATGTCCAACTGATGCACTTTCAACCTCGATGGGTAGCCAATGCAACCACAATATGAATGGTAGTCATGCATGAAGTAGGTGCAAATGTTTCCTCATAATCAATGCCATATTGTTGCGCATATCCTTTGGCAACCAATCTAGCTTTGTAGCGATCAATGCTACCATCAGATTTTATCTCTTAATCTTATAAACCCACTTTGTATCAATGGCATTCTTTCCTTTTGGCAATTCACTTAACTCCCAAGTACCATTCCTATGTATGGAATCCATTTCTGATTGCATAGCACTCATCCATTGTGGATCGTCACATGCATCTTCAAAAGAAAGTGGCTCTTCATTACATGTCGTAGCAATAAGAGAATAATCCACAAAATTACTTGATGCATGGTGAGAGCTTGATCTTGTTTTACCAAGTAAAGGTGCACTCAATTTGCTATCCTGCAAAGTTTGTTTTAGCCACTTTGGCATAGTTTGTGCACTCTTGATAGACATGCATTCATTACGTGAAACATCTTCCATATGTACATCATGCGTGGGCTGAATTTCATGCTCATTTTCAGCCATATTTTGATGCAAATGTTCAGCCATATGTGGCTAGTAGTTTTAGTAATTTTTGGCTAAAAAATTTCAGCCATGTTTGGCTAGAAATTCTCTACATTTTCAGCCCTATTTGGCTGGAATTTTTCAGCCCTTTGAGCCTCAATTGGCTGTTCTACATGGCCATAGTCAAGTGCACCACTTTGGAACAAAGGCATGAGTGTATCGAACCCATCTTGTTAGCTAATTGTTGGCTGTTTTTTGCATTCAAGTAAAGGGGAAAGTGAATTTTCAGCAAATACCACATCTCGACTCCCAATAATTGTGTTTGTCAATGGATGGTACAAACAATATCCCTTACTTTCAGCACTATAACCAACAAATATACATTTCTTTGCCTTGTCATCAAATTTGTGACGTTGTTGTGATGCAAAGAGCATATGAAAAACAACCAAACACACACATATGACTAACCATAGGCTTATGACCATTCCAAGCCTCATAAGGAGTGATGAATCTCAATGCTTTTGTAGGGTAGCAATTCAACACATAGTTTGCACACATGACCGCTTCCAACCAAAACTTATCAGGAAGATGCTTTCCTTTAACCATACATCGTGCCATTTCAAGTAGAGTTCTATTTTTACGCTCCGCAACACCATTTTGCTGAGGTGTATATGGCACCATACATTGGTGTGAAATACCTCTTTCACAAAGAAAAGCATTAAACTCATGTGACATGTATTCACCACCACGATCCGCGTGTAGATTCAAAAGCTTTTGTGAAGAAAAATTTTCAGCCATAGCTAAAAATGCTTTGAAGCAAGAAAATACCTCATTCTTTGCTTTCATAGGATACACCCATGTATGGTGAGTAGCATCATCAATGAAGGTAACAAAATATACATGCTTCCCAAATGATGGAGTCTTGACGGGACCACATACATCACTATGAACAAGTTGCAATTTTCTTGTAGTGTGTGTATGACTATCTTTTGGAATAGAAGCATGATGCATTTTTCCAAGAATGCAACCTTCACATGCATGCTTTTCAATGGACTCAAGTGTAGGCAAACCAATAACCATGTCCTTCTTTTGCAAGCAAAGCAAACTATTGAAGTTTAAGTGACCAAAACGAGCATGAACCATACACTTATCATCAACAAAGTGTACATGAAGTTCAGCTTTGCTGAAATCATGAACCATACACTTATCATCAACAAAGTGTACATGAAGTCCAACTTTGGCAATCAATGGAGCTGAAATTAAGCTCTTCTTGATATCGGGCACATACAATGCATTTTTTAAGAGAATCACACCTCCATTTGCAGCCCTAAGCTCAATATCTCCTACTCCAATGATAGGATAAGAGGCATTGTTTGCACATACCATGTGTCCTCCTTTGGGTGCATCTTTCAAAGAGGCAAAAAATATTTTGCATGATGTTATGTGCTTTGAAGCACCACTATCAAAGAACCAATCCGAATCAGCCTCACTCATAACCATACATTTAGAATGCAAAGAAGCATCATAATGACATGTAACAACACATGCCTAAAAATCTTGAGCCATGTTAGCTTCATCATTCTTTGCATTTGCTGATTTTCAGCAATAGACATACCGGATTCACTCTTCTTTTCATTGTGTTTAGCAAGCTTTCTACACTCATCAATAGTATGACCAGCCTTTCAACAATATTTGCATCTCTTCTTCTTTTTCAAATCACCATCATTAGAGGAATGAGTAGAAGAGGAAGCTTGAGGCTTTGGTTTTGATGAACCCAAAGCTGAACCATACTTGCTTTTCCCCTTTTGTGAGATAGCAAGTGCTTGCGTTCCCTTAATCAAACGAGTAGCTGCACATAGAAAACTTTAATTATTTCATCAGTCAAAAATTTCATAGAAAATTTTAATCATTTCATCAGTCAATGAGTGAGTTTTGTAAGGTAGACTTTTCTGAGTAAAGCCATAGCTCACAGAAGTATTGAGTGCTTATAATTTGGCAAAGATTTCCAACATTGAACGAGGTTTTTGAGTTATACTTTATATAGAGGTGTTCTAAATTCAAGTATAGCTTGTTTTTTGGAGATTAAATTTCTCCATCAGTGGTATCAGAGCATGTTTTATCAAAGTTGAAGGAAAGGAAGATCCTGATTGTTGTAGATATACAAAATTCAACATCTGAAGATTCAAAAGGACAAAGTGTGAAGGAAAAGCTAAAGGAAGACAAACGAGAGCAATCAAATGGATCAGAAGGAGTAAATTTCAAAGCAAAGGTATATTCATTACTCATTAAGGTTGACGATTTGATAGTACAGGTGAAGAAAGAATGGGAGATACTTGGACGTCTGCGGAAGCATGCGAACAACACAAGGAAGAAGAAGAAGCTTGGAGCACAAACACACAATACTAAATGTATTACCAAAGAATGTAGAAAGATAAGTAGCCCATTAGGGCAATAGGCGTATATACAAGCCGAGGGAAAAAAACCTCCTAAAGAGGGAAAAAAGTGCCCCGACGGCCCTAGAGTGTTCACACACATCACTACCTAAATATATCAACAAATCCCCCCTGGGAGTGATGCGGTGAACAAGTAGCTAGCACTCATGTATAAGGAAGTGCCAAGCTATGTGGAAATCACTCCACAAAAGGAAGTAAGCCCAAAGCTTTGCGGAAAGCTTCAAACTTCTCCCTAGGCAGAGCCTTCGTGAAAAGGTCTGCAATGTTCTCCTGCGTGGGCACATATGCCAAGCTGATCTCCCCAGCAAAGAACCTCTCCCTGACATAATGATAATGCGCCTCAATGTGCTTAGTGCGAGCATGGAACACAGGGTTCCTCGCAACTGCCAATGCGCTCTGACTGTCAGTGAAGATGGTGGTGGCAGAAGACTGGCCAACACCCAAATCAGCCATAGGGCGTCTGAGCCACACACACTCAATAGTCGCTGTGAAAGCTGCCCTATACTCAGCCTCACAACTAGAAGTGGCCACAGTAGGCTGCTTCTTGCTCAACCAAGAGATACCTGAGCTACCAAGCATGAAGCAAAAACCACTGGTGGACACACGAGTGTCATAGCAACCAGCCCAATCTGAGTTAGAAAAAGCATGCAAATCTGGTGGTAGTGATCCCCCCTTGGGATAAAACATCCCAAGTAGCCGAGTACCACTCAAGTAGCGAAAGATGTGCTTAACCGCCTTCCAATGTGTGACTCCTGGGCAATGCATAAACCTGCTCATCTGTGAGACAACAAACTGAATATCTGGCCGAGTAATGCATAAGTAAATCAAGCATCCAACAGCATGCTGATAGAGAACAACATCAAATGCATCTCCAGCATCATGAAGACTCAATCGTAAACCTGTCTCCATAGGAGTAGCAATAGGCTTATAGTCTTCAAGGCCAAAACGTTGCAATAATGTGTCAATATATTTCGTTTGACACAAAGCCATTCCACCACCAACTTGCATAAACTGAATGCCCAAATAGTGATGCAAATGCCCCAAATCAGACATCTCAAATGAGGCATGCAAATCAGCTTTGAAATCAGCAATATGCTTCTCAATAGGACCAGTGAGCAGCATGTCATCAACATAGAAAACAATGATCAGAAGCACATCATTAGCACGCTTAACATATAAGGTGCTTTCAGTTGGACTGTTCACAAAACCATGTGCAACCAGATAGGCATGTATTTTCTCATACCAAGCACGTGGTGCTTGCTTTAAACCATATAATGCCTTCTTTAACCTGCACACCTAGTTTTCATGCCCTTTCTGCACAAAGCCACGGGGCTGAAAAACATACACTTCTTCATGCAAGTCACCATTCAGAAATGCTACTTTAATGTCCAACTGATGTACATTCCAACCATGATGGGCTGCAAGTGCACAAATGCTCCGAACAGTATTCATACGGCATGTAGGTGCAAAGGTCTCATCAAAATCAATGCCTCTTTCCTACGCATAACCCTTTGCATGCCAAAGCTTTGCATCTGATATAGCTTGAGAATCATGAACTGCACATGCCGAATCATTCACAGATCTTTCATAGTCTATGAGCTTATACAACCCACGACATAAAATGCCAGAAGCAATAATAACATCGCCATTTGACAGATCATGAACTGTACATCTGTCATCAACAAATTTCACAACCAAGCCAGTCTTGGCTAATGCAGAAACTGATAACAGATTTTTCTTGATCCCTGGCACAAATAAAGCATCTGACAAGGTGAAAGAAGTACCATCAGCAGTAGTCAGAATGATCTTACCAACTCCCATAACAGGATAAGAGGAGTTGTTGGCGCATGTGATAGTATTCCCTGTAGGGGCAGGCTCAAGTGAAGAGAAGAAACTGCACTGCGAGGTAATATGTTTGGTCGCCCCACTGTCAAAGTACCAAACATCTGAGTCCACTACAGACATGCACTGCTCATGAGAAGATGGGTCAAAACTGCAAACAGTAGTAAACGCCCATTCTTCTTCCTGCACAAGATTAGCAGACTCTGTTTTTGGTGTAGAGGCTTTTGCAACAACCATTCCGGTCTCCTTTTTCTTTGCCTCTTTTGCAGCTAGTTTTGGATAGTTCTTTATGATATGATCATTCCCTTTACAGTACTTGCAAAACAATTTCTGCTTTTCTGATTTCTTCTCATCTTTATCCTGGTTCTTCGAATTTGCAGCATTTGCATATTTCTGCTTACTAGTAGAACAACTCCATTTTCCTTTGCCCTTTTGACTAGCTAGGAAAGCTTGATCTGCAACACGCATAATGGACCTATTCTGCCTGGACTGATCTTCCTGCAACAGAACAGAGACTAACTCCTCAAATGATAAGGCATTCGGATTGCCTTTCATCATCAACCGAAGAGTAGAAGCAAAACTCTGGTATGAATCAGGAAGACCATTCAAAACGGTCTGCACAAGTGAGCTATCTGGTATAACCTCATCAACAGAAATCATCTATTCCTTCAAATCTTTGATCTTCGTTAGGAAACTGTCCATAGAATCACCTTCATTCATGTGCTCACTCTCGAACTATTTTCGGAGGTAAGCAACACGAGCCTCATTCCTAGCTTGGTACAATGTGGTAAGTGTATCCCAAGCATCCCTAGCTATTCTGCAAGAGCGAATATGAGGAATAATGGCATGTTTGATAGACAAAGCTATCAATGCATGTGCCTGGGCGTCTCTGCCATCCCAACGAATCTGCTCTGCAGTAGGTGCAGCAAAACAACAGCACGAACAGGAATCTGCACAATATCATCTTCGACACCATCTTCATCAGCTCTAGCACCTGTATTCGTAGTACCTGTTGTTACAGGTGTAACAGGACGTCTTTCAACACCCTGCACAATGTTCCACAATCCTTTTGCAACCAATACATGTCGCATCATATAAGCCCATAATGGGTAGTTGGTACCATCCAACTTATCCTCAACAGCCAACATACGGAATACATCACTGCTTTCAGCCATGGCCGGTGACTAAAATACCTTGATGCAGAAAATTGACTGTATCTCAAAAAATTGAACAGAACTGCCTAGACGAGTTCTGCTAGACCTGTAGCAGACTTCGAGAGGCTTAAACTGGCGAACAAAAACTGGTATATACCTTTGGCACAAAAAGATGAAATAGCCTGCACAAGCGCTGCGATAGTGCGTTCTGAGGCCAAAATGAGCTCAGATCGCGATTTCGGCACCACAGAACGAAGCCGTTTTGATCTCGGAAACACGCTGAGTATGCTCACCAAAATTCGTGCAATTATGAGACTGCAAACGGAGGAGTGTCGACGGCACCCTAGATGAAGCGACGACCTACTCTAATACCAATTGTTGGAGATAGATGTCTGCGGAAGCACGCGAACAGCACAAGGAAGAAGAAGAAGCTTGGAGCACAAACACACAATACTGAATGTATTACTAGAGAATGTACAAAGATAAGTAGCCCATTAGGGCAATAGGCGTATATACAAGCCGAGGGAAAAAAACCTCCTAAAGAGGGAAAAAAGTGCCTCGGTGGTCCTAGAGTGTTCACACACATCACTACCTAAATATATCAACAATAGTCTCCAAATTGAGAAATTGGATAGAGAGAAGTATCCAGCTTGGTCTATGCGGATGGAAGCTCATCTTATGAGCAAAGATCGAATAGGATACATCATAGGAGAAGAAGAGAAGCCAGTATTTAAAGATCCTAGTGTTCCAACTAGAGAGGAGCTTGTAGACTTGAAGGTTTGGATGAAGAAGGATGCTCAAACAAAAAGCATTATCTGTATGGCAGTGAATGATTACTTGCTTCCTCACATCAGAGGACTTGAAAGTGCAAGTGATATATGGAATGTTGGCTTAAATTATAAAAATAGATGAAGACCCTTCTACATATGTTGAGGCAAAAGGAAAGGCAAACTGGGAGAAAGCTATGAAGGAAGAGTATGATGCACTAATTGAGAATGAGACTTGGGACTTAGTACCAAAACCAAGTAATCACAAAGTGATTGGATGCAAATGGGTCTACAAAACAAAGAGGTATGCAGATGGAAGCATGTCTAGGTACAAAGCTAAACTTTTTGTAAAAGGATATGCATAGACATATGGTGTGGACTATGATGAAACCTATAGTCCTATTGCAAAGGTGAAAACCATAAGAACTCTAATAGCTATTGTTGCATGCAAAGGTTGGAAATTGTCTCAATTAGATGTGAAGAATGCATTTTTAAATGGTTATATTGCGAACGAAGTTTACATGGAACAACCAGATGGTTTTAAAGATCAATTTTATTCAGATCATGTGTGCAAGCTCAAGAGAGCTTTGTATGGCTTGAAGCAGGCCACAAGTGCATGGAATTATAGGCTTGTGAAGCTCTTGAAGGAACTTGGTTTCCAAGCATCAAAGGCAGATAGTAGCTTGCTAATCAAAGCAAGTGAAGATGGATTTATCTATGTTTGTATTTATGTTGATGACATAATACTTACATGTACAGATGACAAAGGCATACAAATGCTTAAGAAGCAGATGGAGAAAGAATTCAAGATTAGTGACTTGGGAGATTTGTCATATTTATTGGGAATGGAGATTTCATATACTCAACATGGAGTATATGTGACTCAAGAAAGGTATTTGAAGAATTTGCTAATCAAATTTAGAATGGAAGATTGTCAGATAGCATCAACTCCAACGGAAGTGAATCACAAACTAAGTAGATATGGAGGAGAAGGATTCAAGGACATTAAGCTTTATCAGAGTTTGGTGGGTAGCTTGATTTATGCTACATTGACAAGGCCTGATTTATCATATGCAATTGGAATTCTATCTCAATTCATGCATTGTCCTAGAAAGGAACATTGGACTGCAGGTCAAAGGGTGCTAAGATATATCAAAGGCACACTTAAAGAAGGTTTGTATTATGGGTTCACTTCAAATACAAGGATCAAGATATATAGTGATGCAGATTGGGCAGGTAACTCTGATGATAGAAGATCAACACATGGGTATTTGTGTTATGTGGGAGATAAATTAATTTCATGGTGTTCTAAGAAGCAACATACATTTTCTTTGTCATCTACAGAAGTAGAGTACAAAGGTATGGTAGAAGCTACAAAAGAAGTCATATGGCTAAAAACTCTCATGAAGAGTTTTGATATCAATCAGAGTACTCCTATCATTTGTGGAGATAACATGAGTTCTTTGTATTTGGAAGCTAACCCTGTATTTCATGCCAAGAATAAACACATTGAGATTCAATATCATCTTTTTGAGAGAGAAGGTTATTGATAAAGAAATAGAAATCATGCATACTCCTACAAAAGATCAACTTGCAGATATGTTAGCAAAGAGCTTGGATGGACCTAAGTTACAGAGATTTAAAGATATGGAAAGAATAAAAAAGATGCAGGTAATCACAATTGATGATTGGGGGGAGCTATTGGGGAAAGAAAATAATCAATTAATGAGTACATGAAGCTTAGGAGTGAAGAAATGAAGAAAAGATTGAAGCTTGAAGTATGAAGTGAAGTGGAGGTTCAGGAAGAGATGATATTTATACACATGTATATTAATCTTGTAAATACTTCACATATACTTTGAAGTAGTGTTGAATCCACACTCATATATATATATATATATATATATATATATATATATATATATATATATATATATATATATATATATATATATATATATATATATATATATATATATATATATATATATATATATGGACGTGATATGTATGAGAGATGAAGACTAGATGAGAATTAGATTATTAGATCATAAGTTGAATGTGTAACATCCATCAGATGTACTCCTTATCAAAATAGAAGAAATTTTCAAGAAGTTGTGCCTCGATGTTTCTCTTCCTTATCCTTTTGTGCTTAATAAATTGAGAAATCCTTCTGTGTGTGTCTAAGTCTATAGTTGATGCATCTATGGTCAAGCTTTTAATCTCTAATTGTAATCATGCTGAGAGAATTTTGTGTAGGAACATTCATATGTGTAACAAGTATTAAGTGACTCCTAAAACATACACAATTTTGATGGTCAAAGATTTGATCAGATCTCAAACTAGAGTGTAAAGTTTTGCAAAAGTAAAAATTCAAAATTTAAGTTGGAAGATAAGCAACCTATTTCTAAAAGCATTTGATCAAAGGGTGCCTAGATTATGAGATGATGTCTTTAAAGTTGCATATGTGAAAATCACTTGCAGAGAAAGCCTATTTCATACATAGGTTTACTTATTGAAGTAAATGTGAAGTTTTGTAAGTTATTTTGAAAAACTTTCACTTGGAGTAACTGTGCGAACATCTTAAGAGAATGTTATGTCAAAGTTTCATAGGAAACTTTAATCATTTCATCAGTGAATGAGTGAGTTTTGTAAGGCAGAATTTTCTGAGTAAAGCCATAGCTCACAGAAGTATTAAGTGTTTATAATTTGGCAAAAATTTCCAAAATTGAAGGAGCTTTTTGACTTATAATTGGTATAGAGGTGTTCTAAATTGAAGTATAGCTTGTTTTTTGGATATTAAGCTTCTCCATCATTTCTCTGCACATAAAACTAATTTCTACAAGCCCTCTTTGGAAAAACATTACACATATATTACAAAATTCACTTTAAATCTCTTGAATTGGATATCTACACAAAGAGTTACAACTATTATAAGCAGACTATGTCTATACCTACAAGAGGCTAGAGGGGGTGTGGGCTTGATAGCTCCTCCTTACTCCTCCTTTGTGCATGTGGTATCCTCCTCTGCATTTTCCTAGCTTTGGACTATTGTGTTTTCCACTCCTTGAGCCTTGGATGAATCTCTCCTTGATCCTCCTTTAGTATATGTATCTTGGTCTTCAATGACCTACAAGACTTTCATGCATTTGATGAACCTTCATCTCCTTTTATAGCTTTTGGATGCCTGTCCCAAATTTTCCATTGCCTTAAGACTTCCTAGCCTAACCTTGCTCGACCTTGAGACCACCATAAGTGATCTAACTCATAAATTTTGTCCACATTAAGTTCTTTTGACCCCTTTGTTCACCTAAAGCTTGCATAGTTTACACTTTCAACACTCTCCCTCAAGCTTAAGGTGGTAGTGTCCATATCAAGTGAGCTCATAACTTTTGAAAACTTTGTTAACTTGGTCATATCCAAGATTTTGATGAAGATATTTGCAACTTGGTCCTTTTTACCTACGAAATGAACATCAATGTACCCACTTGAAAACTTTTCCCTTACATAATGGTAATGCACCTCAATGTGCTTGCTCCTTGTATGATACATGGGATTGTTAGCAAGATGTAGGCTTGACTTGTTATCTCCATACACTAGAATTGGTCCAACTTGTATACCAAGATCTTTGAAGAGCTTCTTAAGCCACATTGATTCACATGTAGTGAGGGCTAAAGCTCTATATTAAGCCTTTGTTGAACTCAATGCAACTGTGGGCTGTTTTTTGTTCATCCATGAAATTTCTTTTGTACCTAGCATTGAGTTCCAAAAGTTGACCTTTTATCATCAACACTCCCTTCCCAATTTGCATCACTCCATGCTCTTACTTGAAGTTCTTCATCATACCTTTATAGCAACCCATAATTAATTGCACTCTTAACATACATTAACACTCTCTTTGCATGATTGAGATGTGTATATGTGGCTGCATGCATGAACTGAGATAGAACTCCAACTATGTAGCACAAGTCAGGCCTTGTGAGTGTAGCATAGATCAATGATCTCACAATGATCCTATATAATGTAAGGTCTTCTAGCTTCTTACCATCTTCCTTGCTTAACTTGACATTTGAATCCATAGGTTGAGCTATTGGTTTGCAATCTATGATGTCAAACCTAAACAACACATCTAGAAGATAATTCTTTTGAGAGAGATAGATACCTTCCTTCCCATAGATCAACTCATGCCAAGAAAGTACTTTAGCCCACCTAAATATGAGATTTTGAACTCTCTTTCAAGCTTTTCTTTGATGTTACTTATCCCTACATCATCATCACATATCACAAGAAGATCATCTACATATATGCATAAAACATATCTTGTCATATGTCTTCTTCACATACAACGATGGCTCTACATCACTTGGAGAGAAACCACATATCTTCAAGCAGTCCACTAGCCTCTGGTTCCAAGCCCTTGGGGCTTGCTTAAGGCCATACAAGGCCTTCTTCAACCTGAAAAACATAGATAGGTTCCTGTGGATCTACATACCCTTAAGGTTGTTCCATGAACACCTCTTCTTGTAACTCACCATTCAAGAAAGAATTCTTTATGTCCATCTGGTAGATAGTACACATCCTTGCTAAACATAGGGCTATTTGCAGATTCAAAAATCATTTCTTGGGCATCGAAGAAGCACCCAACTGTGGCATTATCTTCTACTGAAGCGGAATATAGAGGTTTGGCTAATGCAACTCAAGAAATCATGTGGTTAAAGTCTTTGTACACAGATCTTGGACGTCATTCTTCAACACCTCACATTTTTGGTGACAACACAAGCTCACTACATCTAGAAGCCAATCCGGTACCATGCTAGAACCAAGCATATTGAAGTCCACTAGCATTATGTAAGGGAGAAGCTAATGAGCAAGGATATTCAACTATCCTATGTCTCTACAGATATGCAATGTGCAGACATGTTGACTAAAGCTCTTGATGGTACAAAGTTAAGTAGATTCAAGTTGATGATTGGCTTGCAGGAAATCAAGGACAATTGAAGACTTATTTGGAGGCCAAGCATGTTAGGCTTGAGGGGGAGCGGTTGGTGCATTTTACCCAAGCCTACATGCTTGATATGCTTGATATTATCCTCATTTGTAAGTCACATGTGTAGTCATGTGAACACCTCTTGAAAAAGAGTTCATTTTTATCTCTTGTAATTGAAAAAGGAAAAAGGAAAAAGATGGCTTACCTCATCCATGATGTAAAAGAAAATTCGTGGGTCTAACTACCTAAAACCATGAATTTTTGAGCTGAGGGAATATCTCCTAACTTTGGGGATCACTTTTAGGTTGAGCCATTCGAATTCAAATTCAAAACTCCCTCCAAGAATAGCTATAAAAGGAGCAAGAAGGAAGAGGCGATTAGCAAGCCTTGTACGTGACCACTTCATGTCATTTTGTAGAGATTGAAGAGCTTACTCCATAGCTCTATCATTCTACTCCCATTGTGCAAATATTCATTGCCAATGTGGTTGTAATCATATGTGAATCTATACATTTATCATCATCTACTTCTCTGTTTTGTTCTCTGCTATACTCACTCAGAGCAGTACCTTCAGAAGGTAATATCTCAAGTTCTACTCATCCTTTTTCTGTGTTGTAATGTGTGTTGGATAGCTCTCACTGTCTACTTTCTAGTTTTAAATTTTCATGGTCATTGGGTTAATAGTTTTGAAGATATCTGCAATTTACTGCTCACTGGTCTATCTCTGCAGAGCCCCGAGAATTGTGGGCATGTTCCAGAAATTGATGAATCTTCTTCTCAGTGCTCAGTCCATCATTTGAAGTTTTTTAACTTGGATTGGGAAGCTTGCTAAGTCTATTTGCTATTCCCAAAAGGAATTTATCTAATTCCTACCAGGTTGAGAGCACTGTTCATTTTTTCTAGCAGGTGTATGTCCAAAAATAGCAAGTTTTGGGAGCTAGTCATTTCGCAACTAGTCTGCCTTGACTTAAACTTTTGGGATACATGTTCCAAAGTACTTGGCTGATATTTTGGTGGATTTAGGAAGCTCAAAGGGTCTACTAATCAACTCTGAAGTCTGAGTTGGCTGGTGTGAAGCTGGTTGTAGCAGCACCTACTTATCTTTGGATTGCATCCACCATCTCTCTTCACATTCTCTACTAAGAGAACTGGTGCTCCAAATGGGGAAGAACTAGGCCTTATAAGTCCTTTCTATAGTAGGTATTTTACTTGGTTTTCTATTTCCTTTTGGTGTAGTGGGCCATGTCTATAAAGTGCTTTATGAGGAGGAGAACTACCAGGGACTAAATCTATGCTATGGTCAAAGGATCCTCGAGATGGTGGTAGTTCAGAGGTATACTCAGACATAAAACAATCCTTATAAGTAATCATGAAAGGTTTATATGCATCAAGAAGTGTATGAGTATAATCATTGATGACATTGACAAAAACAATGCATGAATTGAATCCTTTCCTAAATGCACGCTTTACTTGAGTGTGACTAATCAATGGAAACGGGCGGAAATCATGTCGTGCAGACAAAGTAATGATTTGACCTTTGAATTCAAACTTAAAGGGATGTGTATGGTAGTCAATACGTGGGTTATAATGGTGACGAAAAGGCATACCTAATATAACATCGTAAGATTGCAAAGGTGCAATTAAAAATGTGCGTGAATCAACATATGGGCCTATGCTAATCATAACATCTTGCACTTCTCGTGTTACATTATAACTACCCTGAAATGTAGCTTTCACTTTATACAAGGAAGGAAACCTTTGTAATTTAAGATCTTGCACTAATAAATGTGAAATGAAGTCATGTGAACTACCATCGTCATGTAGAATTTTAACTAGTTTGTTATTTATGGTACCCTGCATGCAAAGTAGAGAGTGAAGAGAGATATCGTTACCCAAGGTACTTAAGTCCTTCTCCAATGATTCCTCTGTCCAAACAGGAGGAATTTCTTCATTATGGACCTCCATGTTATGCAATTGACCTGTAGCCGGTTTCATGTGAAGGGGTCACAATCTGCACCTTATTTTTGTATGTCCAGGTTTACCACAATTCCAGCAAGTGAGTCGTGGTTGCTTCTGTTGGGCATCCACCACTGAAGTTTGAAGGGTAGGTGGTTTGGTTGGTTGGAGAGATGAAGCAACATGTGGAGTTGAGTAATTGGATTGTGGAGGACGAGGAAAACTAGGGTAAGATGGGGCATTAAAAGTATGCTTCATAGGAAATGTAGGTTTAACAGAAAATGGTCGTTGACGTGGTTGTTGTAGTCGGAGTGACTTGGTTATGGACTGGAATCCTTTTTCTGCATCATAAGCAAAAGATATAGCCTCGTTGAGGGTTGTAGGCCGTAGGGTGTGAAGCTTAGCTTGGATTCCCACCTCCAAACCATCTTCATATTTCTGCTGCAAGATATCCTCCAGTACTTCTTCAAGCATTCGAACAAGTAGTAAATTTTGCCAGAACTGCTCAGTGTAAGTAGTAACCGTATCACCCTCCTTCCATGTAAGGGTCGTCCATGCACGTCGAACATGCAAATGGTATTGAGGAGGAAGAAAAGAATCCTTCATTTTCTCTTGGAAAGCCTTCCACATTGTTGGACGCTCTGTACTGTGCCGCAGGACATTCCACCAGAGTTGAGCTTTACCTACTAAATAGTTAGTGGCAAATTTAACTTTTTCACTTTCAGCATACAACTCGTCAGTATAAAAATCATCAAACTGTGACAACCAGGAAAGGACTAAAGGCCCATCCTTTCGGCCATCAAATCGTAGAAACTGGTAGTTTCTAGTACCAATCTTCGAATGAGTAACATCAGATTGGGTAGAAACAATAGCTTTTACTACTCTCGTAAGGTTGTCTTCCGCAATTTGTATCTGTTGGAGCACTTCATCACATTGTCGGATCTCATTCTGAGCTCCTCGAAGCTCATGCCTCAAAAGCTCTAGTTGTTGTTCAAGTGTTGCCTCAAGTAGAGGTGAATTACTGTAATCCTCCATGGTGCTCTTGGACCCTTAAGCTAGTGCTTTCCTCTCGGGATGTACCCTCAAGAAATGTACCTTAGCAGAGTGTACCCTGTCTGGATGTACCCTGATGTACCCTGACAAGATGTACCCTGTCTGGATGTACCCTAGTGTACCCTGAGAAGTGTACCCTCAGAAGTGTACCCTCAGAAGTGTACCCTGAAAAGATGTAGCCTGAGACGCGTTGTTGTATATTATTGAACAATGTTTTTGATGTTTTTAATAGAGTAGCTGAAGGTTCGTGAGGAGCGTGCAAGGCGTGAAAGGGCGGACATCAATAATCCAAATAATTATTATTCAGCTTGTAAATAAACCTGCGTAGAAGGTTCTATTGTTAGAAAAGTAATGGTTAGAATAAGGGTCGTTGTAGACCGCAGTTTCTATTATTCAAAGTAATGGCTTTCTGTAAAAGTTACCAACTTTTAGTTTCACGCCTGCTTTTCGAAGCCGCCCTCTTGTAACCACTCTTTTCGACGTAATCAAAAGTCCTATAAATACATGCACTCTGTGGACTGTCGAAACAGAGTGCATGGGGGGAGATTGCACCCAATACTGCATTCTATCTCGTCTCTTGTTGCGTCTATTCTCTGTGTGTTTTCTGTGCCCGTAATCTCTGTATGCGCGTGAGCAAGATCCTGACAACACGCGCCGCGTCGCGTCGCACCGTGCCCCCTTGAAAAGTGAGAAAAACTGCAAGTTATGTTAAATTTATGAGGAAAGAACTTGAGTGACAACTCCGAGAGAGAGTGTAGTGCTAAAGCACTTCTTGAAAGTAGGAGGTTATGGGTTCAAATCCTCCTACCTTAGGGAATCTAAACCACTCTATTGCCACTCAAAAATTAAACTCATGCGTAGCCAACGGTCGCCAAGGGAGCCTTGGGTGCCAATGTTGCCAATGTATTGCCTAAGTTATTGCCTAAGTTCTTTGCCTTAGTCGACGCCTTGGAGTAAGCCGAAGGAGTAAACGTAGGAGCAAACGTAGGTGAAAACGTAGGTTCTAGTTCTGGAACTGGAACAGAAACAGAAACAGAAACCGAAGACGAAGACGAAGACGGAATCGGAATCGGAATTGGAATTGCGAACAGAGAACAAAACCCTCTGTATTGACGCGTGCAGAGCTCTAATACCACTGTTGTCAGGATCATGCTCACATGCAAACAGAGGTTTCGAACGTAGAAAACACACAGAAGAATAGATCAACAAGAGACGAGACCAAACGCAAGATTGGGTGCAATCTTCCCCCATGCACTCTGTTTCAACAGTCCACAGAGCGCATGTATTTATAGGACTTTTTGATTACATCAAAAAGAGTGGTTACATGAGAGCGGCTTCAAAAAGCAGGCGTGAAACTAAAAGTTGGTAACTTTTACAGAAAACCATTGCTTTTAATAATAGAAACTGCGGTCTACAATGACCCTTATTCTAACCATTACTTTTCTAACTATTTCTAACAATAGAACCTTCTACGCATAATAATTTTTCGGATTATTGATATCTGCCCTTTCACGCTTTGCACGCTCCTCACGAACCTTGAGATGCTATATCAAAAACATCCAAAACACATTAATACATTAATAATATAACACTTTAACAATGCATTGTTCAATAATAATTTAACATTCCAACAATGCATTGTTCAACATATTCCATGTTTACAATCCAACAATGCATTGGCCAACATATTCCATGTTACAATCCAACAATGCATTGGCCAACATATTCCATGTTACAATCCAACAATGCATTGGCCAACATATTCCATGTTACACTCCAAGAATGCATTGTTCAACATATTCCATAAGTTATAACAATCCCTCTGAATGTAGTCGTAATCCCGCATCTTCTATGCTAGATTGTAGTTTGTGTGGGCTGACTTCTATCCTTATTGTGGGGAAGGTGAAGGGACTCATTTAAGGGAATGTAGATAATGGTATTGATAAAGCCTGCATGGCATTGGTAGGTGCTGGAGCTCTCGGTTGTGAATTCTAAAAGACATTAGCATTGATGGGGGTCGTGGGGAACAGGAGATAGAGGTATCAAGGTTTTTTAATCTCTCTGTGTTTTTCTAGCAGATGAAAGGAGAAATATGGTGAGGATGAGAAGTCATGGTGGAATGGAAGACTGAAGGAGGAAGAGAGGAATGAGTATCAAGTTGAGGTCTATCACACGAAATGACATTGGCTGATTCGAGCTCTCCAAAGTGGGGCAGTGAGGAATTTTTGGGGAAGGTAATCGACGAGCAAGGTGTATCTATCAGAGTGTGAAAGAGTATTGAATGGAGTAAGGAGTGGAGAAAGCAATAAGAACATGATTGGGGCATCAAGAGAAGAGGGGAGAAGAAAGGGAGTAAGAGTGGGTAAGAGGATGATCATGCATGAGCATGGGGGTGCAAGTATATGCGTAGGAGCGTCTGTGAGTGTATGTGCATGTGTGTAAGGGAGATTCAACATGGTAGAGAGTGAGTGAGACAGAGAGTAGGAAAGAAAGGAAGAAAGATAGAAAGTGGGAAAGAGAGAATGGAAAAAGGGGGTGAATGTGTGCAAGTGCATGTGTAAGAGTGTGGGTGTGTGCGTGAGAGCAATGAGTTAAAACATAAAGATAGAGTAAGAGAAAGGGAAAATGTGAGAAGGGAGAGAGTGAGATGGCAAAAGTGAATCATTGAAGTTGGATCTTAGGTTGCATCCGTACTCGAGTTTCCATTCCCTTCTCTTTCCATGGACACATTCAAGTAGTGATTGATGATTTAGAACAAATCAAGTGAAATGGTTCCGAGTAATTTGGATGAAGCATAAGCATATATACACATCTATTTGCTTGGGAAACTATGGCATATCATTTTGACAATCTGGGGACTGCTTGGCATGTCTCTATTAGAGAGTGGCATATGTTTGCCTAGCACCACATGTTGGCTGAGCACGCGGACCCAGGGTCTGGTACATGAGTAAAGGGAGTTTGTCCTTAAAAGGAACTCGAACATAAAGAGAAGAGCGAGCCGTTCATAGGGCCGAGGCTCGAGAAAGGTAGAGACAGAGAACGTACGAGGAGGTTTGGAATAGTTGTAGACAATTTGAGGAAAGGAAGTACTATCAAAGAAGAGTTGCTTCTCAAGTTAGGAGGCTCGAGGGAGTCTTGAAATCGAGGGCATTAAATTTGTGGGAGCAAACTGATGCCAAAATCATACCTTTTTCTGAAATGGCCCAGCGAGTTCCAATACATTTATGGGATTTTCCTAAGTTCTTAGGTGTCTGGGATGAGGACCCGAACAACATTATTCAGCTGTTTGAGATTACTTGTGAGGCGAACGAAGTTGTAGACCAAGCCTAAAGGTTGAGAATCTTCTCGGCTACTCTCCATGATGAGGCAACCAACTAGTATGGGAACTTGACACCGCAATAGCGAGGAACCTATCAGATGCTTAAACATGTCTGCTTGGCAAAATTCAAAAGATAAGGACTTCAGGATCGACTTGCCCAAGAGATGGATTATATGCGGCAAGGAATAAATGAAAGTATCAATCACTATATCCAGAGGATGGAAACATTGTGGAGGAAGATGGGCACGAATGCCCGAAATGATGAGACGTTGAAGAGGAGATTTATCGCAGGATTATGAGACCCCACCGTGCAGCAACATATTAGTCATACATGACCTGCTAATTTGATGGCTGCCAAAGAACAAGCAAGGTTATGGGAAGAAGTGTAGTTAGGTCAGCAGATGAGGATCAAGCTTCTATATGAGCCAAAAGGAGGGCTAGGGAGCATGCCCGTAAGAGATCCTTGCCAAGGAATTCCTACATTGACCACTCAAGGTTTTGTAGCCTCCACTAGTATGCCAGGAGAGGTGAAGCCTGCGCTGATTGAGGAACAAATACTGGAATTGGTGACGCAAGCAGTAAAGGCTGCAACGATGGCCCAAGAGGCATACACGGTGAAGCAAGAGGCAGTCATGAACCCCAATCAAGGAGTGTTCCGATCTAATACGTAGTGGATAGACCGCCACCTAGGATGCTTTGCACCTTTTGCAGTAGGACAAACCATACAAAAGATTTGTGTTATAATAAGTTGGCTTATGAAAGATGAACCATACAATCAAGAAATACAGGAGAGCGCCCATATACAGGCCTGCCTGCTCAAAGTATCCCACCTACACCTCATTGGGAAAAGAGACAAACTTATGGGCATGGTGCTCAAGGTAAGGGAGGTGGTTATCCTAGGGGAGCAGTGTAGGATCAGAGAAGGGCTCCAATTCAGTGTTGGAGATGCAGAGGTGATGGGCACATAGCATAAGTCTACCCAAATGAAAAGAAGCGGGTTGACTACACTCCGTTGTGCAGGTACGACAATGGAGAGGGCCATTTCAATGAAGATAGAGCCGATACTAGCAAAGGAAAAGGGCTAGTGGAGTCCTCGAACTATGTTGAGATCCAAGTGCATCCCACTCCTAGAGTATAAAAGCAAGTTCCTACAATTGGAGTGGTGTTTAGGACACCGAATCCTCAGGAAGGATCCAGTTCAACCATGCACTTTGTAGAAGTTGATCAAGGCAAGAGTGTGCGAAAAGATCCAATTATGGTAGTGGTCATGAGGATGCAATAATATTTGAAAAAAGATGCGGAGAGAAGAAATGAAAATGCCAACAAGGAGAAGGCATGTGACCATAGTGAAGGAGAAGAAGGAGCAGAAGGAATTTCGGAGCAACCTGAATTTGAAGAAGGTGATGAAGTGGAGGTACTTCCACTAGTAACAAAGAAATTCACGCCAAGCATTGCTCCATTCCCTGAGAGGCTGAAGGTTCCAAAGTGTTAAAAAGAAAGGCAAAGCATGAAGGAAATTGACATTGTGAAATTGCTGGTTGAAATGGAAGTCACTTTGGACATCAATATGTTGCTAAGATGTTCCCTTGCATATAGGAAGCAATTTTACAATGAGTATATCAAGAAGCCCCAGACATCCCAAGATAAGAAAAGACGAGAGAAAGACATTCAGGGCATCATTCAGAGCATTACAATGCAGATTGATTTGAATGCTCCTGTAGTGACGATCGAGATCAAAGGGTATGCTGTCCCAGGTGCTCAATTGGATAGTGGGACAACTGCCAATCTAATGACTGAATACATGATGAAGGCTCTTGGCCTAACCCACATGGAAGAGACTCCAACGTCCCTCAGGATGGAAGATCAAACTCAAGTGAAACTGGTCGGTCTTCTGAAGAATGTGAACACAATCGTTGGAGGATTATAATTTAGTGTCGATTACTTGATAGTCAGACTGAGGACTTTGGAAGCCACTATGTGCACAAGTGGCCCATAGGCTTCATTACAATCGGGTCAAAGTCTGATCGGATACAAATACAAGTATCTCCAAATTCGATCGATAAGAAGAAGACGACAATAATCGATGAGATGGAAAAGAAGGCAAAACAAAAGGTACGGCACGAAATGGCACAGGTAAGGTTTTTCTTCAACATGGATACTTACAAGGATCTGCTTCAAGATGGGTTCAACCTGTAGCTATCCAAAACCCAAAACACAAAAATGAGAGAGTACGAAAATCCATTATTTTATAAGGATGATTCTGATCAAGAACTCTTAGGGTGGTTGGTAGGTACAAGCGAGGTTGAGTGTTATACTATGCACATAAACCCAAAGGAAGCCAATACCAACGATTTTTTGGAGGGAAGAATCCCCAAAAAAGGATCAAACCTCGAATTGGCCACCGTAATAAAAGTACGACAATTGAGGAAAAAAGTCAAAGCTTTGGGAGGCAAGCTTGAGAATAGGAGTTGCAAATCGGAGCTGACAATTGAAGAGGAGCCGAGTGTAAGAGAATCAGATGGGAGAGTCAACTTGGAGAAAGCAAATCCAAATAGGGAGGGAAAATCTAAAGGAATGTTGGCTGGTGATGCATGCCTATCATTAGGTCAAGAGCAAGCCAGGACGGATGAAGGAGAGATGATAAAGCTAGGTGTTGCAAAGGAAGAGAAGGAAGTTAGCAAGCTGAATGACGATTTAATAAGGAGGAGAAACTCTTCAGACACAGGGAGCTGTTCCCATGAAGCTCATGATCAAGAATATCGTACAAAGTTGATGAGGAGGCAAGATGTTCATTGAACTTCTGGCACTAGGAAAGTGCATGATGCCGTGAGCAAAGACATGTGCAAGAAAGACCACAAGGTTAAGGATAGATTGGGAAGAGAAAACTGGCATGTGGAAAATGATGATTCTATCCGGGCAAGAAAGGATCCGAAGAGAGATCTCTTAGAGAGTAAAAAGGCTTGTGAAGAGAGGACCTCTAGACCCTAGGGACTAAGGAGAATACCCCCATTGGATGATTAGCCAAAAAAGAGCACGGTGAGTAAAGTGCCCCATGCAAAGTGTATGGGTGGAAATGGCGACAACCTGAAGAAGTCAGGAATGGCTTGTGCCGAGCATGCTAGAGTTATGAGATCAAGGTTTCATGAAGATAGGTGTTGAGATAGCCAGAATAGCATATAGAGGACAATAGGAGAATATGCATGAAAGGGAATTCAAGCGAGCCATTGGATGATGGGACTTTTTGTGTGCTTTGGACTATCCTACAAAAGATGTGTGGTTTGATATGAGAACATAGCAAGAGTGGCTTTCTCTATTTTATCAGATAGTTTACCTTATATTTAAAAATGGATGATACATCAATTGTGTTGCTACATAGGATCATTAGGAGTTAGGCAACCAATGGCTGACCAAGTATATCAGAACACTCTCTTTGACGTGGTGATATATTTTGCAGATCAAGCATTGGAGAGCATGGAGATACCTATCGAGAGTCTACAGATGGAATAGGATGTGGATGAAACACATTGGTTGGTATGTTTCCTAAACCAAGATCTTGATATTGATTTTCCATTTTCGTAGTTCGATGCATATCTGCTTTGTTGGGCTGGGTATGTAGAGGACCATTATTTTTATTACAAGAGCTCGTAAGGGATACCTGATGAGGTAAATGAATTTTTTTAGGCTTGGGGCAATCAATTAGTCATAGGTAGTGATGATGAGGCTCCTGAGGTGGAGCCTGACTCACCACCTGGAGAGCTTTGATCAACTGTAGTGAGTGACGAGGTAGGAGCTTTTGAGGTCGCCATGCTACATTACGACTGAAGAAGGAAAAAAGTCAAAGCTTTGGGAGGCAAGCTCGAGAATAGGAGTCGCAAATCGAAACTGACAATGGAAAAGGAGCCGAGTCTAAGAGAATCATATGGGAGAGTCAACTTGGAGAAAGGAAATCCAAATAGGGAGGGAAAATCTAAAGGAGTGTTGGTTAGTGGTGCATGCCTATTATTAGGTCAAGAGCAAGCTAGGACGGATGAAGGAAAGACGATAAAGCTAGGTGTTGCAAAGGAAGAGAAGGAAGTTAGCAATCTGACTCATTATTTCATAAGGAGGAGAAACTCTTCAGACAATGGGAGAATGCTTTCTCACTAGGTGTAAAGGGAATGCTTCTTAATCCCTTGGGATCACGTTGCCCCATTGTCTCTTTTAGAAGCTCATGATCAAGAATATCATACAAAGCTGATGAGGAGGCAAGATGTTCATTGAACTTCTGGCATCAGGAAAGTGCATGATGTCGTGAGAAAAGACATGTGCAAGAAAGGCCACAAGGTTAAGGATAGATTGGGAAGAGAAAAGTGGCATGTGGAAAATGATGATTCTAATAGGGCAAGAAATGATCAGAAAAAAGACCTCTTAGAGAGTAAAAAGGCTTGTGAAGAGATGACCTCTAGACCCTAGGGACTAAGGAGAATACCCGTATCGGATGACAAGCCAAAAAAATGCACGGTGAGTAAAGTGCCCCATGCAAAGGGTATGGGTGGAAATGGCGGTGGCCTGAAGAAGTCAGGAATGGCTCGTGCCGAGCATGCTTGAGTTATTAGATCAAAGTTTCATGAAGATAGGTGTTGAGATAGCCAACATAGCGTATAGAGGACGATAGGAGAATATGTAGGAAAGGGAATTCAAGCAAGCCATTGGATGATGGGACTTTTTTGCGTGCTTTGGACTATCCTACAAAAGATGTGTGGTTTGATATGAGAACCAAGCAAGAGTGTCTTTCTCTATTTTATCAGATAGTTTACCTTGTATTTAAAAGAAGCTGATAGATCAATTGTGTTGCTACGTAGGATCATTAGGAGTTAGGTGACCAATGGCTGACCAAGTATATCAAAACTCTCTCTTTGACCTAGTGATATATTTTGGAGATCAAGCACTGGCAAGCACAAAGATACCCGTCGAGAGTCTACAGATGGAATACGATGTGGAGGAAAGACATTGGTTGGTATGCTTCCTAAACCAAGATCTTGATATTGATTTTCCATTTTTGTAGTTCGACGCATAGTTGCTTTGTTGGGCTGGGTATGCAGAGGACCACGTTTTTTATTACAACAACTCTCAAGGGATACCTGCTGAGGTAAATGGAAATTGTTGGGCTTGGGACAATCATTTAGTCATAGGTAGTGATGATGAGGCTCCTAAGGTGGAGCCTGACTCACCACCTGGAGAGCTTTGATCACCTTCGGTGAGCCACGAGGTAGGAGCTTTTGAGTTCACCATGCTACATTATGACTGAAGAAGGGAAAAAGTCGAAGCTTTGGGAGGCAACCTCGAGAATAGGGGCTGTAAATCATAACTCACAATGGAAAAGGAGCCGAGTGTAAGAGAATCAGATGGGAGAGTCAACTTGGAGAAAGCAAATCCAAATAGGGAGGGAAAATCTAAAGGAGTGTTGGCTAGTGGTGCATGCCTATCATTAGGTCAAGAGCTAGCTAGGACGGATGAAGGAGAGACGATAAAGCTAGGTGTTGCAAAGGAAGAGAAGGAAGTTAGCAAGCTGACTGACGATTTCATAAGGAGGAGAAACTCTTTGGACACTGTGAGCTGTTCCCATGAAGCTCATGATCAAGAATATCGTACAAAGATGATGAGGGGGCAAGATGTTCATTGAACTTTTGGCACAAGGAAAGTGCATGATGCCGTGAGCAAAGATGTGCAAGAAAGGCCACAAGGTTAAGGATAGATTGGGAAGAAAAAAGTGGCATGTGGAAAATGATGATTCTAACAGGGCAAGAAAGGATCAGAAGAGAGACCTCTTAGAGAGTAAAAAGGCTTGTGAAGGGAGGACCTCTAGACCCTAGGACTAAGGAGAATACCCACATTGGATGAGAAGCCAAAAAGGAGCACGGTGAGTAAAGTGCCCCATGAAAAGGGTATGGGTGGAAATGGCAGTGGCCTGAAGAAGTCTGGAATGGCTCGTGCCGAGCATGTTAGAGTTATCAGATCGAGGTTTCATGAAGATAGGTGTTGAGATAGCAAGCATAGCATATAGAGGACGATAGGAGAATATGCAAGAAATGGAATTCAAGGGAGCCATTGGATGATGGGACTTTTTTGCGTGCTTTGAACTATGCTACAAAAGATGTGTGGTTTGATACAAGAACAAAGCAAGAGTGGCTTTCTCTATTTTATCACACAATTTGTCTTGTATTTAAAAAATGCTGATAGACAAATTGTGTTGCTGCGTAGGATCATTAGGAGTTAGGCGACCAATGGCTGACCACGTATATCAGAACACTCTCTTCGACCTGGTGATATATTTTGTAGATCAAGCACTGGCGAGCATGGAGATACCCGTCGAGAGTCTACAGATGGAATACGACGTGGAGGAAGCACATTTTGGTATGTTTCCTAAACCAAGATCTTGATATTTATTTTCCATTTTCGTAGTTCGACCCATATCTCCTTTGTTGGGCTAGGTATGCAGAGGACCACTATTTTTATTACACCAACCCTCAAGGGATACCTGATGAGGTAAATGGAATTTTTGGGGCTTGGGACAATCAGTTAGTCATAGGTAGTGATGATGAGGCTCCTAAGGTGGAGCCTGACTCACCACCTGGAGAGCTTTGATCACCTGCGGTGAGTGATGAGGTAGGAGCTTTTGAGGTCGCCATGCTACTTTACGACTAAACAAGGGAGAAAGTTGAAGCTTTGGGAGGCAAGCTCGAGAATAGGAGTCGCAAATCGGAACTGATAATGGAAAAGGAGCCGGGTGTAAGAGAATCAGATGGGAGAGTCAACTTGGAGAAAGCAAATCCAAATAGGGACAAGAAATCTAAAGGAGTGTTGGCTAGTGGTGCATGCCTATCATTAGGTCAAGAGCAAGCAAGGACGGATGAAGGAGAGATGATAAAGCTACGTGTTGCAAAGGAAGAGAAGGAAGTTAGCAAGCTAACTGACAATTTCATAAGGAGGAGAAAGTCTTCAAACACTAGGAGCTGTTCCCATGAAGCTCATGATCAAGAATATCGTACAAAACTGATGAGGAGGCAAGATGTTCATTGAACTTCTGGCACAAGGAAAGTGCATGATGCCGTGAGCAAAGGCATGTGCAAGAAAGGCCACAAGGTTAAGGATAGATTGGGAAGAGAAAAGTGGCATGTGGAAAATGATGATTCTAACAAGGCAAGAAAGGATCAGAAGAGAGACCTCTTAGAGAGTAAAAAGGCTTGTGAAGAGAGGAGCTCTAGACCCTAGGGACTAAGGAGAAGTCAAAAAAGATCATGGTGAGTAAAGTGCCCCATGCAAAGGGTATGGGTGGAAATGGCGGTGGCCTAAAGAAGTCAGGAATTGCTCGTGCCGAGCATGCTAGAGTTATCAGATCGAGGTTTCATGAAGATAGGTGTTGAGATAGCAAACATAGTCTATAGAGGACGATAGGAGAATATGCATGAAAGGCAATTCAAGCGAACCATCAGATGATGGGACTTTTTTGCATGCTTTGGACTATCCTACAAAAGATGTGTGGTTTGATACCATTACAAAACAAGAGTGGTTTTCTCTATTTTATCAGACAGTTTACCTTGTATTTAAAAAAAGCTGATAGGCCAATTGTGTTGCTACGTAGGATCATTAGGAGTCAGGGGACCAATGGCTGACCAAGTATATCAGAAAACCCTCTTTAAACTGGTGATATATTTTGTAGATCAAGCACTGGCGAGCATGGAGATACCCGCCGAGAGTCTACAGAGGGAATACGATGTGGAGGAAGCACATTGGTTGGTATGTTTCCTAAACCAAGATCTTGATATTGATTTTCCATTTTCATAGTTTGATGCATATATGCTTTGTTGGGCTGGTATGCAGAGGACCACTATTTTTATTACAACAACTCTCAAGGGATACCTGATGAGGTAAATGAAATTTGTTGGGCTTGGGACAATCCGTTAGTCATAGGTAGTGATAATGAGGCCCCTGAGGTGGAGCCTGAATCACCACCTGGAGAGCTTTGATCACCTGCGATTAGCGATGAGGTAGGAGCTTTTGAGGTCGCCATGCTACATTATGACTGAAGAAGGAAAAAAGTCCAAGCTTTGGGAGGCAAGCTCGAGAATAGGAGTCGCAAATCGGAACTGAAAATGGAAAAGGAACCGAGGGTAAGAGAATCCGATGGGAGAGTCAACTTGGAGAAAGAAAATCCAAATAGGGAGGGAAAATCTAAAGGAGTGTTGGCTAGTGGTGCATGTCTATCATTAGGTCAAGAGCAAGCTAGAACGGATGAAGGAGAGACGATAAAGCTAGGTGTTGCAAAGGAAGAGAAGGAAGCTAGCAAGCTGGCTGACAATTTCATAAGGAGGAGAAACTCTTCGGACAGTGGGAGCTGTTCCCATGAAGCTCATGATCAAGAATATCATACAAAGCTGATGAGGAGGCAAGATGTTCATTGAACTTCTGGCACAAGGAAAGTGCATGTTGATGTGAGCAAAGACATGTGCAAGAAAGGCCACAAGGTTAAGGATAGATTCAGAAGAGAAAAGTGGCATGTGGAACATGATGATTCTAACAGGGCAAGAAAGGATTAGAAGAGAGACCTCTTAGAGAGTAAAAAGGCTTGTGAAGAGAGGACCTCTAGACCCTAGGGACTAAGGAGAATACCCACATTGGATGACAAGCCAAAAAAGAGCACGATGAGTAAAGTGCCCCATGCAAAGGGTATGGGTGGAAATGGCGGTGGCCTGAACAAGTTAGGAATGGCTCATGCCGAGCATGCTAGAGTTATCAGATCAAGGTTTCATGAAGATAGGTGTTGAGATAGCCAGCATAGCATATAGAGGACGATAGGAGAATATGCACGAAAGGGAATTCGTGCATATTGGATGATGGGACTTTTTTGTGTGCTTTGGACTATCCTACAAAAGATGTGTGGTTTGATACGAGAACAAAGCAAGAGTAGCTTTCTCTATTTTATTAGACAGTTTACCTTGTATTTAAAAAAACTCGATAGACCAATTGTGTTGCTACAAAGGATCATTAGGAGTTAGGCGACCAATGGCTGACCAAGTATATCAGAACACTCTCTTCGACATCGTGATATATTTTGTAGATCAAGAACTGGCGAGCATGGAGATAGCTCTCGAGAGTCTAGAGATGGAATACGATGTGGAGGAAGCACATTGGTTGGTATGTTTCCTAAACCAAGATCTTGACATTGGTTTTCCATTTTCGTAGTTTGACGCATATCTGCTTTGTTGGGCTGGGTATGTAGAGGACCACTATTTTTATTACAACAACTCTCAAGGGATACCTGATGAGGTAAATGGAATTTGTTGGGCTTGGGCAATCAGTTAGTCATAGGTAGTGATGATGAGGCTCCTGAGGTGGAGCTTGACTCACCACCTCGAGAGCTTTGATCACTTACGGTGAGTGACGAGGTAGGAGCTTTTGAGGCCGCCATGCTACATTACAACTGAAGAAGGGAAAAAGTCGAAGCTTTCGGAGGCAAGCTCAAGAATAGGAGTCACAAATTGGAACTGACAATGGAAAAGGAGCCGAGTATAAGAGAATCAAATGGGAGAGTCAAATTGGAGAAAGAAAATCCAAATAGGGAGGGAAAATCTAAAGGAGGGTTGGCTAGTGGTGCATGCTTATCATTAGTTCAAGAGCAAGCCAGGACGGATGAAGGAGAGATGATAAAGCTAGGTGTTGCAAAGGAAGAGAAGGAAGTTAGCAAGCTGATTGAAAATTTCATAAGGAGGAGAAACTCTTCGGACACTGGGAGCTATTCCCATGAAGATCATGATCAAGAATATCGTACAAAGCTGATGAGGAGGCAAGATGTTCATTGAACTTCTTGCACAAGGAAAGTGCATGATGTCGTGTACAAAGACATGTGCAAGAAAGGCCACAAGGTTAAGGATAGATTGGGAAGAGAAAAGTGGCATGTGGAAAATTATGATTCTAACAGGGCAAGAAAGGATCAGAAAAGAGACCTCTTAGAGATTAAAAAGGCTTGTGAAGAGAGGACCTCTAGACCCTAGGGACTAAGGAGAATACCCGCATTGGATGACAAGCCAAAAAGAGCACGATGAGTAAAGTGCCCCCATCAAAGGGTATGGGTGGAAATGGCAGTGGCCTGAAGAAGTCAAGAATGGCTCGTGCCGAGCATGCTAGAGTTATCAGATCGAGGTTTCATGAAGATAGGTGTTGAGATAGCCAACATAGCGTATAGAGGACGATAAGAGAATATGCACAAAAGGGAATTCAAGCAAGCCATTGGATGATGATACTTTTTTGCGTGCTTTGGACTTTCCTACAAAGATGTGTGGTTTGATACGAGAACAAAGCAAGAGTTGCTTTCTCTATTTTATCCGACAATTTACCTTGTATCTAAAAAAAGCTGATAGACCAATTGTGTTGCTACATAGGATCATTAGGAGTTAGGCGACCAATGGCTGACCAAGTATATCAGAACACTCTATTTGACATGGTGATATATTTTGCAGATCAAGCACTAGCGAGCATGGAGATACCTGTCGAGAGTCTACAGAGGGAATACGATGTGGAGGAAGCACATTGGTTGGTATGTTTTCTGAACCAAGATCTTGATATTGATTTTCCATTTTTGTAGTTCGACGCATATCTGCTTTGTTGGGCTGGGTATGGAGAGGACCACTATTTTTATTACAACAACTCTCAAGGGATACCTGATGAGGTAAATGGAATTTGTTGGGCTTGGGACAATCAGTTAGTCATAGGTAGTGATGATGAGGCTCCTCAGGTGGAGTCTGACTCACCACCTAGAGAGCTTTGATCAACTACGGTGAGCGACGAGGTAGGAGCTTTTGAGGTCACCATGCTACATTATGATTGAAGAAGGAACTTAGATGTAGGAGAGGGGAATTCGATTTGATGGTTTGTTTGTGAGTAGTCAATTGTGTCGTATATAATCATTATGACCGAGTAAGCAAGGTGATGGATGATCGATCTATCTGCTCCATGTATATGTTTTTTGTATTTTTTGTGTATTTTTTTCTACATGATGTGCGGGTGGGGCAGGTGCTCCTTCGTGACTCTCCCTAACTCTCAAGACACGCGAGATAGGAAAAGTGAAAAATAAAAAATGAAAAATATAAGCAAAAGCGTGTGTATATATATGTGCACCAGCACGCTATGACAGGTTAGTAGGTGGGCAGAGTCATCCTGGCCAAGTGGTCAGGACCGCGAGCCGATGCTAGCTCCATCATAGGCTTGGATAGTTCTGTGCGCATATCTGTTTGGTGCTTCATGCCATAGCGGGTTGATAGGTGAGTGGAACCATCTTGGCTAGGTGGTCATGACCACGAGCCGCACCTAGCTTCGCTATGGGCTAGCACATATATATATGTGTATATATCGCATATGTCATTGTGCACTATGTTGTGTTGGTAGACGGGTGCAGCAAACCTTGTCGGGTGGCATGGTCCACGAGTCGCATCCAATTGCAACATAGGCCAACTCGTGAAGTAAAAATAAATAAAAAGAAAAAGAAAAGGAAAATTTCCCACTCCTGAGGGGGAGAGATAGAGAAAAGGAGGGCGGTGATCGCTGGATGGTTGTGTGTTTTTGCATGTATGTATTTGCAAGATTGATAAACTGGCTGCTGATAGATTGATCAGCTCGAATTCGACGTTGACGATGACATAGCTATTACATGTGCCGGACCGGTTAGTTTTAAGCTACTTGTTGGACTTGGCTTTTCCTATGTTAGTAATAGGTCCATTATGAAGGTTGGTAATGGTGCACGTGCTCCTTGAGAATTCCTTGCTTGTGTTTCATCTCATTGTGTGTGATAGTTTTTTTGGGAGCATGAGTGAGGCTCCGTTTTAGATGGCCTCGGTTTTGCTTACATGTACATGGCAAGTATAGTAGTTCTCGGACATAGATGCAGGGTTATACATGTTTTGGGCTGATTCCCTTTTGTATGTTTTTTGGATTGACCTTTTGGATGAGTTTTCAGGTGATAAGAATACGATGATGAAGGAGGACCTTGCCAAGGTATTTCCGGTATGTACATGTTTTTGTTGAGTAATGTTTTGTATGATTGGTTGTCTATAGGTTTGTGAGGTAGCCTTGGAAAGGTGGACTCATGATCGGGTTATGAAAGTTCTTTTGGTTGATGGATTTCATTGATTGCATTCATGTTTTGGATTGCGAGAAGCATGTGGAACATATGTTTTTGTTGAGTTTTCGTTGCACGATAAGATGGAATAGGAAAGAGCTAGGCAGGAGCAGATGCTGAACAAGGAGCTGGCACTCATGTATAAGGAAGTGCCAAGCTATGTGGAAATCACTCCACAAAAGGAAGTAGTCTGCAATGTTCTCCTGCATGGGCACATATGCTAAGCTGATCTCCCCAACAGAGAACCTCTCCCTGACAAAGTGATAATGCACCTCAATGTGCTTAGTGCGAGCATGGAACATAGGGTTCCTCGCAACTGCCAATGTGCTCTGACTATCAGTGAAGATGGTGGTGGCAAAAGACTGACCAACACCCAAACCAACCATAAGGAGTCTGAGCCACACACACTCAACAGTAGCTGTGAAAGCTGCCCTATACTCAGCCTCACAATTGGAAGTGGCCACAGTAGGCTGCTTCTTGCTCAACCAAGATATACATGAGCTACCAAGCATGAAGCAAAAGCCACTAGTGGACACATAAGTGTCATAGCAACCAGCCCGATCAGAGTCAAAAAAAGCATGCAAATCTGGCGGTAATGATCCCCCCTTGGGATAAAACAACCCAAGTAGTCGAGTACCACTCAAGTAGCGAAAGATGCACTTAACCGCCTGCCAATGCTTGACTCTTGGGCAATGCATAAACCTGCTCATCTATGAGACAACAAATTGAATATCTGGCCGAGTAATGCATAAGTAAATCAAGCATCCAACAGCCTGCTGATAGAGAACAACATCAAATGAATCTCCAACATCATGAAGACTAAATCGTAAACCTGTCTCCATAGGAATGGCAATAGGCTTACAGTCTTCAAGGCCAAAATGCTGCAATAATGTGTCAATATATTTCGTTTGACACAAAGCCATTCCACCATCAACTTGCATAAACTGAATTCCCAAATAGTGATGCAAATGCCCCAAATCAGACATCTCAAATGAGGCATGCAAATCAGCCTTAAAATCAGCAATATGCTTCTCAATAGGACCAGTGAGCAGCATGTCATCAACATAGATAATAATGATCAGAAGCACATCATTAGCACGCTTAACATATAAGGTGCTTTCAGTTAGATTGTTCTCAAAACCATGTGCAATCAGATAGGCATGTATCTTCTCATACCAAGCACGTGGTGCTTGCTTTAAACCATATAACTCCTTCTTTAACCTGCACACTTGGTTTTCATGCCCTTTCTGCACAAAGCCACGGGCCTGAAAAACATACACTTCTTCATGCAAGTCACCATTGAGAAATGCTGTTTTAATGTGCAACTGATGTACATTCCAACCATGATGGGCTCCAAGTGCACAAATGCTCCAAACAGTAGTCATACGGCATGTAGGTGCAAAGGTCTCATCAAAATCAATGCCTCTTTCCTGCGCATAACCCTTTGCAACAAGCCTAGCCTTATACCTGTCAACTGTACCATCAGGTTTACGCTTCAGCTCGTATACCCACTTAGTGCCAATGGCCTTCTTGCCAGGAGGCAAGTCACATAAAGACCAAGTACCATTCTTCATTATTGCATCATATTCAGATTGCACAACAGCCATCCAATTTTCTGAATTTTGTGCTTCATCAAATGAAACAGGCTCATTCTCATCATAGAGACTAGATGCAACCATAACATAGGAATCTGATGCAAAAGAGGCACTATGAGAGCCTGATCAAGTACGATATGACAGAGGTGCATCTAATTTACTATCACGCAAGGTCTGCACCAGCCATTTTGGCATAGTTCTTGCCTGCTCAATATCAGCTCTCTCATCAATAAGTGCATCATGTACATCTGCATTAGAAATGGAATTATCTGCATCATCACATGAAACCTGCAAAGGCTGAGAAGTTACCTCATTGGGACCAACACTAGACTGTCCACTTGTAAAAAGAGGCAACAAAGTATCATACATGTCTTTGGAGCTAACAAATGTCTCCTTAGTACATGAAAGCAATGGCTGAATAGCATCTTCCACAAAAACAACATCACGGCTAACACTAATGCGTTTAGTCTGTGGATGATACAGATGATAGCCTTTACTTCCAGAATACTTTCAGAACTGTACCCAACAAAAATACATTTTACTGCTTTATCATCCAATTTTCTGTGATGTTGTTCAGGCACTAATGCACATGTCAAACAACCAAAAACACACAGATGAGCAACAGATGGCTTGCGATCATGCCAAGCCTCATATGGAGTGATAGATTGTAGCGTTTTAGTGGGACACCTGTTCAGTACATATGCTGCACACATGACAACCTCAAGCGAGAAACTATGTGGTAAAGCCTGACTCTTGACCATACACCTTGCCATCTCCATGAGTGACCTATTCTTTCGTTCAGCAACTGCATTCTGTTGAGGTGTATACGGCACTGTACACTGGTGTTTTATCCCATGTTCAACCAGAAATGCATTAAAATCAAAAGACATATATTCCCCCTCTCGATATGAATGGAGGGTGCCCATTTTACATGCTGACCGATTTTCAGCCAAAACCAAAAACTGTTTGAAGCACATGAACACTTCGGACTTTGCCTTCAATGGATATACCCATGCATGCCTAGAAAAATCATCGATGAAAGTCACGAAGTAAAGATAATTCCCAAAAGAAGGTGTCTGCATAGTTCCACATACATCACTATATACAAGCTGCAATTTTTGAGTAGCCCGAAGTGAACCATCTTTTGGAAAGGACGAACGCTACATTTTGCCCAAAATACAGCCTTCACAAACATGTTTTCTAGGTGCCTCAAGTTTGGGCAAAGAGGACACCATTTCAGATTTCTGCAGGCGTAGCAAACTAGCAAAATTCAAATGACCAAAGCGTGCATGCCAAACCTTTGCATTTGCATCATGAACTGTACACCTGTCATCAACAAATTTCACAACCAAGCCAATTTTTGGCTAATGCAGAGACTGATAACAGGTTCTTCTTGATCCCCGACACAAATAAAGCATCTGACAAAGTGAAAGAACTACCATCAGCAGTAGTCAAAATGATCTTACCAACTCCCATAATAGGATAAGAGGAGTTGTTGGAGCATGTAATAGTATTCCCTGTAGGGGCAGGCTCGAGTGAAGAGAAGAAACTGCGCTGTGAGGTAATATGTTTGGTTGCCCCACTGTCAAAGTACCAAACATCTGAGTATACTGCAGACATGCACTGCTCATGAGAAGATGGGTCAAAACTACAGACAGTAGTAAACGCCCATTCTTCTTCCTGCACAAGATTAGCAGACTTTGTTTTTGGTGTAGAGGCCTCTGCAACAACCATTCGAGCCTCTTTCTTCTTTGCCTCCTTTGCAGCCAGTTTTGGACAATTCTTTATGATATGATCATTCCCTTTACAGTACTTAGAAAACAATTTTTGCTTTTCTGATTTTTTTCCTTATCTTTGTCTTGGTTCTTCCAATGTGCAACATTTGCAGATTTCTGCTTACTAGTAGAAGAGCTCCATTTTCCTTTGCCCTTTTGACTAGCTAGGAAAGCTTGATCTGCAACACGCATAATGGACCTGTTCTGCCTGGACTGATCTTCCTGCAACAAAACAGAGACTAACTCCTCAAATGACAAGGCATTTGGATTGCCTTTCATCATGAACCGAAGAGTAGAAGCAAAACTCTGATATGAATCAGGAAGACCATTCAAAATGGTCTGCACAAGTGAGCTATCTGGTATAACCTCATCAGCAGAAATCAATTGTTCCTTCAAGTCTTTGATCTTTATTAGGAAACTGTCCATAAAATCACCTTCATTCATGTGCTTACTCTCCAACTGTTTTCGGAGGTAAGCAACACGAGCCTCATTCCTAGCTTGGTACAACGTGGTAAGTGTATCCCAAGCATCTTTAGCTGTTCTGCAAGAGCGAATGTGAGGAATAATGGCACGTTTGATAGACAAAGCTATCAATGCATGTGCCCGGGCATCTCTGCCATCCCAACGGATGTGCTCTACCGTAGGTGCAACAGAAACTGTAGCACGAACAGGAATATGCAGAATACCATCATCTTCGACACCTTTTGCATCAACTTCAGTACCTGCAGTTGTAACAGTTGCAGGTGTGATAGGACATTTTTCGACACCCTACACAATGTTCCACAATCCTTTTGCAACCAACACATGTTGCATCATATAAGCCCATAACAGGTAGTTGGTACCATCGAACTTATCCTCAACAGCCAACATACGGAATACATCACTGTTTTCAGCCATGGTCGGTGACTAAAATACCTTAATGCAGAAAATTGACTGTATCTCAAAAAGTTGAACAGAACTGCCTAGACGAATTCTGCTAAACTTGTAGCAGACTTCGAGACGCTTATACCGACGAACAAAAAATGGTATATACCTTTGGCACAAAAGGACAAGATAGCGTGCAGAAGCACTGCGATAGTGCGTTCGGATGTCGAAACGAGCTCAGATCACGATTTCGGCGAATCTGAGACACCCTGAGTTTGCTCACCAAATTTCCTGCGAATTTGAGACTGCAAACGGAGGAGTGTCGACGGCACCCTAGATGAAGCGATGACCTGCTCTGATACCAATTGTTGGAGTTAGATGTCTGCGGAAGCACGCGAACAACTCAAGGAAGAAGAAGAAGCTTGGAGGACAACACACAATACTGAATGTATTACTAAAGAATGTACAAAGATAAGTAGCCCATTAGGGCAAATAGGCGTATATACAAGCCGGGGGAAAAAAACCTCCTAAAGAGGGAAAAAAGTGCCTCGGCGGTCCTAGTGTGTTCACATACATCACTACCTAAATATATCAACAACCTTCGCAAGCAAAATGGGGGAGTATGTTAACTAAAATTCTTGCTGATTCTTTTGCTCTAACATGTCTTGGCTGCGGGGAATGTATGCTTGATTACAGGTACTTTGAAGAGGAAATGGGTATGTTGTGGAAAAGGAGCACTAAAATGTAGTGCTAAAATGGAGCTCGAAGGAATTTTGCCAATGTCGTTACCTTTGTTTGCAGCTTAAAAGCCTGTTGCAGTTTGGGGGAGGATGAAGAGGCTCTTTAGTGCTTTGATTCCAGGAAAGTCAATTCATAGAGATGTCATCATAGCCGATATCAGAACTATCTATTTGGAGAGCATTCTTTTAGAAATGTATGTAAGTTGTGGTAGCCTTGAGGAACACCACTATGGGTTGTTTCTAAAATGGATAGGTAATCTCTCTCATGGAGACACAATCTCAAGTATTAATCTTGATCTTGTCTATACAAATTATAATCTCCATAGTTTTTGGCCTTCTGACTAAGACTGCCTTGTCTTAATTCATTTGCATATGAAGGAAATATGCTTGACCACAAATATTCTACCAATGGAGTGCTCCACTTTTGAATTAAAGAGAAATGGTAGAGGGTAGCATGATCTAGTGGAGGTCTGAGAGCACAGAATGAACATTTCTTAAAAAGAATATGTACATCCCTTTTCTATATAAGGCCAATACACTCCTAAGCATTTGAGGTTTTGGAACGCTCTTTTCTTAGAGTAGTGTTTTTTTAGCATTCCTACGTGGACTTGTTTCTATAGAATTTCATGCTCTTCATCATCAACACAACAAGACATTATACCATGTTTTTCGTATTGGTAATATAGTCTTCCTATCAATACTTGGTACTCTTGTGATTTCAAGACTTCATTTTCATTTGTTTGGGATGTAAGGATGTGATGGGAAAAAAATTCGAAATGGGAATTAACGATGAAACCATTTCGAGATTCAAAAGGTAAGCATCTAGTAGTTCATCAGATACTCCGATGGTCTACCCTTAAGTGGATTTTCCCTTTTGTTGACAACCAGACTCCATTAGTAAGAGAAACCATCTTACTAAAAGTCCTCTATTGCAGGGCTTATTGACCAAGTATAATAGGGCTTGATGATGTGTGAAAACCTTAAACTTCTTGACCAATAGCTAGTGTTAAAGCTTATTAACTTCATAGACAATGCCTAAACCCTCAAATTCATTGTCCATATAGTTTCGAATTCCACGATGTGCAATTCTTGACTTCTATAGACAATTGGTAGGTCTAGATTTTCTTATATAAATGCGACATCAAAAAAATAGTGTGTAGATTTTTTCATCACATTCTTGTGTAAGGAGGAGGGGAGAAGTGTTTTGCTTCCATGTTGGGTGGATTAAGTAGTGATGTAGATGCTTTGCATTATTACCTTGGAGTTAGTCCTTCGAGTTAGTGCTTTACGTATGTGTAAGTGTATGTGCATATGTGCATGCGCATGTGCATGTATATGTGTGTGTATATATATGTATGTGTATATGTATAGGTATGTTGTGTGAGTATGTGTATGTGTGTGTCTCCCTCTCTCTCTCTCTCTCTCTCTCTATATATATATATATATATATATATATATATATATATATATATATATATATATCTGTGATACAACCTAGCGATTGTTTCTTGCATGAAGACCGTTTAATGTGTCACATGAACACTGTTGATATTGCTGATGTTGTACGTTTTGAAATGATCTATGTGAGTTCTTGTTGCAAGACACACAAGGAACATATCTTTGAGTTATTGAAAAAGTACGTTGCATATGAATTCATACATTACATTGCTCACAAGAAACTTGGACATGCAAAGAAGCTTGCTATACCAATCCAAGTAGTATAGTAGACTCTTGCGTCTAATTTTTTGTTTCGTACAAGTGTGCATGGACAGGTCTCCAATGCCAAACCTGTGTGCATGTGTGTCTGTATGTCTGTTTGTAGGTATGTATACGTACTAACAAAGCAGATCCTCCATGGTTGTTATGTTCACTCGATTTGTTTTCGTTTTAAGAATGATCAATTTAACGGATAAAGAGCGTTAACATAAGACTAACGAACAGAATGCGGAAACTCCTTTCAAGTATGTCTGCGTATCCAACGAAGACACTGCACATGCGCCTGCATTGACTTTAAAGTAAACTTTACCTGCCATCTTGTTTAAAGAATTCTTCAGGCGACAGGCAGATTGTTCATAGACTTATTAAAAAGAAAGAGATGTGACTCTGAAGGAGATGTCTAAATGTGCAGTTTTGCACATGCATCATCTTGTGATATTAAATTTTTTTATCATGTAGTAATCTACTTGTTCACTGTGCGTGAGCAAGCTCTTTTTGTTGTTTAGCGGTTCGTCGAACAGTCCCAATCTTCAATTTAGATTACTGGTATTAATTTTCTTTCGTAAATTCATAAACTTATTGAATCTGCGAAAGAAAATTAATTAACTTATTGAGTCCGTGTGAGCAGGAGCTTGCTGTCAAGTAGTGCTCTGTTGAGACGTCACAATAATTCATTTGCATTATCAAGTATTATCATACAGCACAGGAGAGAGAGAGAGAGAGAGAGAGAGAGAGAGAGAGAGAGAGAGAGAGAGAGAGAGAGAGAGAGAGAGAGAGCTGGCGATGCTGGCTGGAAAGGAACATAAGCGATGTTAGTTGATACGGGAAGTTCGAGAATTATTGGGAAGAAAAGGCTGTGGGAAATTGGGCGAGGAACTATGCAGCGCCTCCGGTGCTGTTCGCGATGATGGACAACTGTTATACGTCCTGTTAGATGGCAAGTACCCATGTTGTGATTTGCATTGAACGCGAAAGCTATGAATGCGAAAGCTATGAATACGAAAGCTATGGGATGTGGTCATACGAGGAGGCATTCGCAGAGCTTGAACATAGATTACACCAGTTGCAAAGGCGTCTGTTCTGGCTACCATATGCAGATGAAAATATCCATGGCTCAGCTCTTCCCCCCCCATCGCCTACTTCGCATATCTGTTTCGCCAAGCAGGGTGAGTATATGGTTAGCTGTTCGCGTGTACATGCTCAGGGAGGTCAAGAAATCGAAAAGGAGCTCGCCCATTTTCTTGTCTGGCCAGTAGAAACAGAGGGCTTCAATGAGCGAGAACTCTCAGAGAGATGAAGCCGAGATGTACATGGAGTAGAAGACATGACAAAGCAGCAGTCAGATGGATTAGTTGAGCGCGAATCCTCACAGAGATGAATCCGTGTGGAGTTGCATGTAGTAGTAGAACAGATGATAGAGAAGCAATTAGATAACTTAAGGCTGTGGCATGAGATCAAAAGGTCACTCCACCTATCTCATCCGTATGACATTTAGGCACATCCTCTATCATATTTAACAAATGTCATTTCTTCGCCCTCTTTCATATCTATCTACTCAGCTACAATTTTAACTTAGTTTTAGGTTTTTCACCATGTTGCTAGTTCATAAATCACCAAGTCCCAATTCCAATAGATAGATTCATGGGTTTGTCTTCCTTGATACTCGAAAAAGATCGCATGAGTTGGCCCCACACTTGCTACTTGCATCAGATCCTCACACTTTCTACTTCTATTTTTCTTTTAAGAGGGTCCATTCTTTTGACCCACCAAATCATCTTGCCATATATTTTTTATGTGAATCCTTAATTTTCCCTTTGTTTCTTGAGTTCTATGAGTTCCACTAGTTTCCCACTTACTTTACTGAAGTCCTAAACTCCAGCAAGCAACACCCTTCCTTGTTTATCTCATTTTCTCATGATTTCGCTCCTCTTTATCTAGAGGCATAGTTAGGCTTTCACAATTCTACTTGTACTAGATTCCAGAGCATTGTTTTTCCCTCATTGTAGTCATTTTTATTGATTTCACGCATCATTTGGTCTCTCATATAGTTCCCAAAATTGTGTCAAAGTTTCAAGTTTGTTTACTTGGTTACTTATGAGAAATTTCCAAGTCTATGAAGCTATATCTCTGCACATAGGCAAAAAGCATTGCAAACACATTGCATGTATTGCAGTGGGTGGTTCTCCCAGTTGGAACATTCATTTTACTATAGGCTATCATGGGGTATCTATGCAGATAAGAGAAAACAGAAGGCATACTATGATCTGCATACCAAGGATAAATATTTTCAGGAAGGAGACATAAATCTAGCTTACACATTGAAGGAACATAGTAAGAAGCTAGAGAAAAGAGGACATGGTCCATATATCCTTCATAGGATTAGTCCAAGTGGAGCAATCCAATTGGCAAATCTAGATGGAGAAGTCATGCCACATTCTATAAGGAGAAGTCATGCCAACAAAAGAGGAGCATGTGGAAAAGGAAGAAGTTAAAGAACCAAAGCAGAGTATAGAGACCAATTGGCAAATCTAGATGGAGAAGTCATGCCAACAAAAGAGGAGCATGTGGAAAAAGAAGAAGTTAATGAACCAAAGCAGAGTATAGGGGAAAACATCCAAAATATTCTAGATGACATTCAACAAAGAGTTGATTTTAATGATGTAGAAATGAAGGTTTTTGGAGAGCATGAAGAAGAAACGAAAAAGAGAGATATAGAAGATGATCAAGAAAAACAAGAGGATGATGACTAGGATAAAAAAGAACAAGAGGAAGGGCAACAAAAAGAAAAGTTCTCATTCAAAATCAGAGAAGGAGAATGAAAAAGAATCTAGAGGTAACAAAACAAAAAAGTAGCTTGGAATTAACTAGATTCCCCAGGGATATAAGAGGAACTTGTCAAATTGTACTAAACCAAATTGAGAGATTCAGATCTTCAAGTAGAAATTCATTAAAGCTGACAAGATCATTGAAGATCATAGAAAGGAGCAGGACAAAATGCTAGGGGAGCTAAGAGAACATAAAAGAAAAACCGAATCTTGTTAGGAATAAAACTTCAGAAAGAGACTCTTCAAAGAAGGTTTAGAATCACTTTCTTGGAAGAGGTGTGAGAAGCATACAAAAACTATAAAGAATATGGTTGGTGATATTGAACACTTAGAATCAAAAAATAAAATTCTTCAAATATCATATCAAGTTTTGAGTAAAGAAAATGAAGAGATCACAAAAGCACTCATGAAGGAAGGTCACTACAAGGTAGAAGGAAATAAATCAGAAGGTTCCTATGAGGATCAATGGGACAAAACAAAGACTATAAAGAAGGACCTGGAGAAGATGAAAGAAGGGTTGCAATCAAGATGCAAATGAATTGGAAAAATAGGCAAGTAAACATGCTACAACAACAATGAGAGGCTTAAGTAACCTAAATGAGAACATAGAGAAAGAAAGAGCTGACTAACAACAACAAAAAGGAGAGATCTTAAAAGAAATTGAGTTATGGAAAGCCAAGTCTAGTGTTTAAACAAAAGAAGCAATAATTGAAGATGTGGTCCAAGAAAAACTACTTTTAGAAGAAAGGCAATTGTAGCTCAGTGGTGAGTAGCACCTCCTTTAATGTCAATCCGAGAAGACATGAGGATGGTATGAAGACCTTGAGTAAGTGATGTGCACAAGTGGTGAAGGAGAAGCACACAAGCATGAACAAACACACACACACACAAACATGCAGACATGTAAGAAAAAAGAGTGGGACAATGGATACTTTGACTCAGATCAAAAGACAAATTACAAGAGCTCTTCTTAGCTCAAACTACAATTTTCTCCTCCTCAAAATGAGATCTCTAGCTCCTTTTATAGTTTTTGACTAGCTAGTGGCCTTGTCCAGACGTAGTGTCTAGCCTAGTTAAAAATTAGGTACCAAGGCTTATTTTGGGGCTCAAATGAACTCTAAAAATCATGAAAATTGGTACAAGGCTAGATCTAATACTCCTCAAGCTCGAGGAATCCTCGAGTTTCAAAAAATGGAGTTGCAAAAAGCTGAAATGGTATTTACAATGGTATTCAATGTGTGTGTAGGGTATGATTCGAAATTTTGCATACACTTCCTTAGAGCTCCCTACATGCTCCTCTATTTGAGAGTTACATTCCTTATTGATCCTATTTCTCAGTCCTTCCTTGGCTTGTTTGTCTGCTACGACCCGCGTGGCTTTCACTCTACCTTGTGCTTCCTTGTCGTGTCATGCCTTGATTGCCAACACTCCCCCCCTCTCTCGTGTCTCTCGTCTCTGATAGACCCTTGCTGAGTCGAGCGTTTGATGTAATATTCGACCGCATCTGTTGCTAAGTGATGTTCCTCGAGCCTCAGTCTTCTGGCTAGATCTGTGAGTAAATTGTCCCAATCTATTGGTCGAGGTACCTCCGGATGTGGCATACACAGCTTGTCAGAGTGTAGGACCTGTTCCACAACAAATAAGTGTAACAGATGAGAGGGTCTGGGAATGAAGATTTCTGAGTGAAACTCCCAGAACCCTGTGACAAACGTGTCTTCAAATGTTTGTTTAAAGCATGTTGGGAGATATTTAACACAAGCGTGCCACACAGATACACCATTTATGTATGGGGTTGCCTTTGTTAAAGCCTAGGGCTGAGAGGTGAGACTGTTTATACAACATTTAGATCGAGGTTGCCTTCGTTAAAGCCTAGGGATGAGAGGTGAGACTGTTTAATATTTTTGAATGTACGAAATATGACAAGCATGAGTTCAAATATTTTGAGGCACATCTGTGCCATTACATCTGGTACGTTCTTGAACCTAATGCTCCAATGCCTAATGGTGGAAGTCATATATGCAACTGTTGCAGTACCATGAGGCAGTGCCAGATATACATAGTTGAGCCACTTGTCGCATCCTTTGACATTCTTTACTATGTTAGAAAACTCTGACCATGATTGTCATAGAATGATAGGGCAATAACAGGGTTATACTTGATATACAAAGGCATGTTGTTCCAGGTGTGCACCGTCTCTGGGTAGGTTTCTAGTAACCGTATCCTCCAAGTAGGCTGGAAGATGGTGCCCCATGTGGCACTCTCAGGAATGTCCTCAGGGGCGAACTAGGCTGCAAAGGTTGGCTCGTTCTTGGCGTGATGCTTGATCTCTATGTTATAATCTACCATTAACACACAAAATGGACATATTGATCGTCAGAAGTACCAATCCACCGATGATGAGATAAGTTCTTGAAGTAGTCGGATTTGATTACGACTTCTTCCAGACGAGACATGGATTGTATTTGAACTACCACTCTATCATCATGAGTGTGGGTGACTTTTTCTAACTTTTGCAGCCATTCCAGATCTTCAATCTCGAATGTATCGAGCCCCTCTTTTGTTTGTTAGCCTCAAGGTGCAGGCATGGCTTTGTAGTGTTCCTCAAACGTCTCTTCAACTTCAATCAGGACTAACTCTTCAGGTTTTGGCTCCACCATTGGAGATGGTTGCCGTTCATACTGTAGAAGTTGAGTCTACAAAGTGGCCACTTGTGCTTTCAATTCAGTTACCTCTTCAAGTGTGGTGGTTGTAGGTGCTGCTTCCCTCTATTGTTCTCTTTGACTAGCCAATTGCCTTCGTAGTTCATCACGCTCTTTTTCTAATGCATCATATGCTTCTAAGAGGTCTGCATGTGTATCCAATATTGTCTACATGGTGGCTGAAGGGAGGGCTTTGAACTGCTTTGGGTCGATTTCTTGAGGTGAACCTTCCATTGCCGCCCCTATATTTTCTTCATTCTGTTTTTGGAGTCTTTTGTTCTCTTCTAATGCTGCGGACATTTTCTTCCTCAATAATGCTAGGTTACAGTGTAGCTTCTGAGTGTCTGCCTGTTGTGTGTGTAACATTTCCTCAAGATGTTGTTGCATCTATTTATCTAGTTTGGAGGGATTAACCAATACTTCCTCATATTGTCTTTGTAAGGTATCATAGTTGCCTTGTAGTTCCACCTTGTCCTTCTCCATGGTTGTGATTCATTCTTGTAATGTCTCATGGTCTTTGAACAAGTTTTGTATCTAAATGCTGATAATCTTGCTGTAACTGATAAAGACATTGATATAAAGTGTTGAACACGTTATTTATAGGGGTGGGTGCTAGAAAATTTTGGAATGTAGGGGGATAGGGAAGAGGGAAAGGGGTGGTGAATGCTGTGGTGGGAAATTGTGATGTTGGGAGATTGTAGAAATATGGGGGGGAGGGAATGGTGCAGTTGTGGGTGATATGTCCATTTGGTCGTGAGTGGATGCAGTCATGGGTGCTACCATATACATGGGGATGGTAGGTGTGGTGACTATGGTGAAAGTGTACAATGGTGTGCCTAATTTTGCATGTGGGCCTCCTAGATGCGTGATAGGGGAAATGGGATTCCTTGTAACAAAGTTGGTGGTGTCGGATCGTGATAGTTGTGAGGATTGACCTATAGCGTGTGATTCACTAAGAATGATTGAGATAGTGGCTATGATAGTAGAGAAAATTGTGGTTGTGGTATGAGGTGAGGGAGGTGGAGTCGGAGGGGTATATATGTCCAAGCATATAGGCACAAGAAACACTAAAAAAGCTTAATTATATCATAAAATTATATTTCCAAGCATAGTATTCGAAACTATTTGTGATATAATAAACAAAACTCTTATGTCTCTTTCGATCCATTCTTCCTCTCTTGCTCGATTTGTTTGTGTAGGAGCTTCTGGTAATACTGGCTTTGCTTCTGTACCTATTATCAATCCCCAAAGACCTTTATACATGCGATAAGACTCCATTCTAAATTTCCACATGGGATAATTTCTCCCATATGATAACTTCTCAATTGATGCACTCAAATCTCCCATGTTGAATTGTAGAAAACAAAGAAGATAATTCAGGAAGATTGATGAAGGATCTGATAAAAAAACAAATAGCTCTGATACCATAATGTTATGTTTACAAACTTGTAAACATCAAAGTACACAATGAAACATGACAAGATCTCCCAAGTTCTTCAAAAGATCAAACAAATATTTCCAAACTTCAGAAATCAAACTTTCCTCCAAACTTTCAAGAAAACAGAAATGGGTGACTGTAGCAAAATAACCACCAGAAGCTCTGTGAGAAAAATTTCTCAAAACTAATCATATATTCTGAAAGTAGACTTTGAATAGCATGTTTTGAAAACAAAAAATGTCAGAAAATAGTGGATTATAGCTCCCAAATGAATAGTTTGAAGTAAAGGTATGTGGAGGCCTGCAATAGCAAGATATGACTAACTATCTGAATTGATAACTAATGTAAAAAAATAAGGAAACTCAAATATCTATGAAGTATTTTGATATAAATAGAAAGTATTAGAGCTAAGGAAACTCCTACAAGTGAAATCACTTAAAAGACCACATAACGACCAAGATATGGAAGTTTGAAGAGAGGTATGTCTCTAATGAGACACTGGATACACACAAGAAACTATGTCTACAAAAACGCCTACTTGCGTGGAGTTTTTTCATTAAATTTTGTACAAAAATTGATTTAGTTATATGGAACAATTTGCAAGCTTTGCAACACAACAAGGATCACTCAATTTGGCCACCTACAAGAGAACCACTCTTTTTATTGAGAGGCTGTCAACAGAAGCGCCTTCCTTGTCTAAAAATAGACAGCTCTCTTTTCCTTCTTAGTTTTATGTACTTTTACTCTAAATTTAGAAATGTGAGTGGCTCCACATGTTATTTATCATAAATAATAAAATCCATAAGCCTAAAAAACAAAACTTTAGAGCTTGTTCTTATGTAACAGGTATCAAGAAGTCTAATGGGAGCACCGCATTTTGTCCAAACACCACCTGAAAGGGTGTGGCATTGAGAACCATTTTATAGGCTTTTCTATATGCCCAAACAACATGGTGTACCTATTTGTCCCAATCAAAGAATTTATTATTCACTAATTTGGTCAACTCATTGCGTGGAATCTTATTGGTGCTCTCGACTTGCCCATTTGCTTGTGGATGATATGGGGCAGACTTCTTGTGTATCACCAAGAACTCTTGGAGAAGATTTTCAATGACTTCATTCAAGAAGTGAGTGCCTCTATCACTTACTAGCTCTATTGGTAACCCATATCTAGTGAACACATTCTCAAATAAGAACTTAGCTATCGTTTGACCATCGTTCTTCGTTGTGGCCTTCACTTCCACCCACTTGGTTAGATAGTCTGTGGCAACAATGATGTATTCAGCATGTGAACCCTTAGCTGGAGGATTAATAGGACCAACAAGGTGTATTCCCCACTTAGAGAATGCCCTTCCTGCCATCATGGGATTCAATGGCATCTTATCTTTACATATCGGATATTGAGTTCTTTGACAAATATCACACCTCTTCACGTAGGTATGTGCATCCATGTGAAGAGTTGGCCACCAAAGACTTGCAAATAGTATTGCCTTGATCACATGATCTGGTCCAAAATGTCCTCCTTCTACCCCTTGATGAGCAGTTTCTAATATCTTAAGATACTCTCATGGACACATAGTCTTAGGTAACCATCTTTACCACACTTATATAAATTATCTCCAATTTGTGAGTAGTCTAGTGCCTCCTGTTCTTGTGAAGAGAGATGGTGGATGCAATCCAAAGATGAGTAGATGCAATCCAAAGATGAGTAGGTGCTGCTACAACCAGCTTCACACCAGCCAACTGAGACTTCAGAGTTGATTAGTAGACCCTTTGAGCTTCCTAAATCCACCAAAATATCAGCCAAGTACTTTGGAACATGTATCCCAAAAGTTTAAGTCAAGATAGACTAGTTGCGAAATGACTAGCTCCCAAAACTTGCTATTTTTGGACATACACCTACTGGAAAAAATGAACAGTGCTCTCAACGTGGTAGGAATTAGATAAATTCCCTTTGGACATAGCAAATAGACTTAGAAAGCTTCCCAATAAAATTTAAAACACTTCAAATGATGGACTGAGCACTGAGAACAAGATTCATCAATTTCTGGAACATGCCCACCATTCTCGGGGCTCTGCAGAGATAGACCAGTGAGCAGTAAAATGCAGATATCTCCCAAACAATTAATCGAATGACCATGAAAATTCATACGCACAAACAAGATAGTACGGGCTATCCAACGCATGTTAAAACATCAAAAAATGTTGAATAGAACTTGAGATATGACCTTCTGAAGTTACTGCTATAAGTGAGTATAACAGAGAACAAAACAGAGAAGTAGTTGATGATAAATGTATAGATTCACATATGATTACAACCACATTGGCAATGAATCTTTGCACAATGGGAGTAGAATGATAGAGCTATGGAGTAAGCTCTTCAATCTCTACAAAATGACATGAAGTGGTCACGTACAAGGCTTGCTAATCGCCTCTTCCTTCTTGCTCTTTTTATAGCAATTCTTGGAGGGAGTTTTGAATTCGAATTTGAATGGCTCCACCTAAAAGTGATCCCCAAAGTTAGGAGATATTCCCTGAGCTCAAAAATTCGTGGTTTTAGGTAGTTAGAGTCACGAATTTGCTTTTACATCATGGATGAGGTAAGCCATCCTTTTCCTTTTTCTTTTTTTTAATTACAAGAGATAAAAATGAACTCTTTTACAAGAGGTGTTCACATGACTACACATGTGACTTACAAATGATCATAATATCAAGCATATCAAGCATGTAGGCTTGGGTAAAATGCACCAATAGCTCCCCCTCAAGCCTAACATGCTTGGCCTCCAAATAAGTCTTCAATTGTCCTTGATTTCCTACAAGCCAATTGTAAGGAATCAAACTCACAACCTCTTGGTTAGGAATGTGATGGGCTAACCACTTGCCCCAAAAGCCATGGTTGAGGATTACTTCCTAATCCTCTCTCTTAGGGTGTAGTTCAACCATCTCCTACTAGGATTATGTTACATTCTTTCCCCCTTGGTCGATCATTGTCCTCAATGATCTACTCTTGTATCCCTCTAGCCTTGGTGATCAGTCCCTTGAACTCCCTAGGTACCGTTGAATTGATGTTCCTTAACCTCGCACAGTTTCTTGAACCCTGTTCGCAACCTTGGTCTCTTGAACTCTTGCTCTCAACCTTTGTCTATTGAACCCTCTTGTTCGCAACCTTGGTGTCTCGATCCCTTGTTCTCAACCTCAGTCTTGAACCTTGTTCTCACCCATTGGTATCTTGAACACTCAATCAAGTGCCACCCAAGGATTCCCAAGGATTTCACACTTGCAAGCTAGCTCACTGGAAAGCTCGTTCCGAGAGCTTTCCAACGGTATATTACATGCCTCAATCCGACCTACGGATTGAGAGATACACCTCAATCTTTGTTAGGTCCATCCTTGAAACTCATGCGCGCGCCTTCCACAACTCCTACCCTTTCACATAGAGGATGCCCAAGCGCCTTTTTTAGAGGCCATTGGGTCATTCCACCTTGCCCAAGCCTACTTCTTAGGCTCTGGTACCAATGTAAGGAATTGAACTCACAACCTCTTGGTTAGGAATGTGATGGGCTAACCACTTGCCCCAAAAGCCATGGTTGAGGATTACTTCCTAATCCTCTCTCTTAGGGTGTAGTTCAACCATCTCCTACTAGGATTATGTTACACCAATCATCAACTTGAATCTATTTAACTTTGTACCATCAAGAGCTTTAGTCAACATGTCTGCACATTGCATATCTGTAGAGACATAGGATAGTTGAATATCCTTGCTTATTAGCTTCTCCCTTACATAATGGTAGTGGACTTCAATATGCTTGGTTCTAGCATGGTATACCGGATTAGCTGCTAGATGTAGTGAGCTTGTGTTGTCACAAAAAATGTGAGGTGTTGAAGAATGAAGTCCAAGATCTGTGTACAAAGACTTTAACCACATGATTTCTTGAGTTGCATTAGCCAAACCTCTATATTCCACTTCAGTAGAAGATAATGCCACGGTTGGTTGCTTCTTCGATGACCAAGAAATGATTTTTGAACCTGCAAATGATATATACCCGGATGTGCTTCTTCTATCATCTCTAGATCCGGCCCAATCTGCATCTGAGTAGACCTTTAGCTCAATATCTAAAGTATATGAATAGAACAAACCTTCATTCATGGTCCCCTTTAGGTACTTGAGGACTCTCTTGGCCGCTGCCATATGTGGTCTTCTCGGCTTATGCATAAATTGACTCAATATGCTAACACTATAGCATATATCCACCCTTGTGAGTGTTGCATAGTTCAAACTTCCAACCAAGCTTTGATAGCTTGTGATGTCTTCAATTGGCTCTCCTTCATAAGCACTAAGCTTATGATTTTGCTCCATAGGTGTACCTGCACACTTGGTATTTTCCATCTTGAACTTGACGAGCATGTCATGCACATACTTCCTTTGTGTGATGTATATACCTGAATCTGTGTAGATCAACTCCAATCCAAGAAAATAAGTGAGTGGTCCGAGGTCACTTATTTTGAACTCCTCCTTCATTTGAGTCTTTACCTGTTTGATTCCTTCAAGATCATTGCCTGTGATAATAATATCATCAACATACACACATAAATAGATCACTTCAGATCCATTCCTCTTTATGAACAAAGAGGTATCCGCTTTGCTAGCTTTGAATCCTCGGTCCTGCAAATAAGTCACCAATATGAAATTCGAAGCTCTTGGAGCTTGCTTCAATCCATACAAAGCTTTCTTTAGTTTGCATACATAGTTAGGATGATGTGCATCCTCATATCCAGGAGGTTGTGCCATATACACTTCCTCAGAAATCCATCCATTCAAGAAAGCATTCTTTACATCAAGTTGATAAAGATTCCAATTTCTAGATGCAGCAAGACTAATGAGAACCCTAATTGTAGGCATTTTTGCAACAGGAGAGAAAGTCTCCTCATAATCAATACCATGGGTTTGAGCAAACTCTTAAGCAATTAACCTTGCTTTGTGTCTATTTATACTTCCATCTGGATTCCTCTTGATTTTGTATATCCATCGAGATCCAATTACCTTCATAGATGGCTTGTTAGGTACAAGCTCCCAAGTGTCATTCTCCTTCAAGGCTTCCATTTCTTCATCCATTGCATCTCTCCAAGCTTTCTTGCTTTGTGCTTCTTTGAATGTGGCAGGTTCTTCATTGGTTGAATCCTTTGCAATGTAGATTGAGTGCTTGGTGACCAAAGAAGTATCATAACCAAACCTCTCTGGTTTCTTCTTCTCCCTTGAAGACCTTCTAAGTGGTTGATGTGAGCTCTCGGGTCCATATGTAGCATCTTACATCTTTGCTTTACCTTTGTTCTTCCATAGCTTTAGTCTTTCCAAGTCTTCTACGTCAATCTCCGAATCACTTTCTTCAATCTTCTTCGGCTCCTTTGGTTGAAGTGATGGAAAATCTTCATCCAAGTCATATGGCAGCTTCACTTTCCTGTCATCATCAAACCATGATTTGTTTTCATCAAAAATTACATCTCTACTCACAGAAAATCCTTTATTGGTTGGATTGTACAATCTATATCCTTTTTGATTTTGATCATAACCAATGAATACACACTTCTCTGCCTTGGGATCCAATTTCCCTCTTACTTGAGAAGGAATGTGAGCATAGGCTAAGCATCCAAAGATTTTACAATGCTCTAGACTAGGTCTTCTTCCATTCCACACTTCATATGGAGTTGTTCCATCTAGTGACTTAGATGGAAGTCTATTTATGAGATATGTGGCTGTAGACACAGCCTCTTCCCATAGGTAGTTTGGCAATCCCTTTTCATTGAGCATGGACCTTGCAGCTTCGACAATAGCTCTGTTCCTCCTCTCTGCTAACCCATTGAGTTCGGGTGTATACCTTGTAGTGACTTCCCTTTTAATGCCTCTTTCATGCAAGAAGGCATCAAATTCAGAAGAGAAGTATTCTCCTCCACCATCTGATCTGAGTCGTTTCAAAGTTCTTCCTGTTTGGTTTTCAACAAGAGCAATATACTTCTTAAAGCAATTAAACACTTCATCCTTGTGCTTCATGAAAAACAGAATGGTCCACCTGCTACAATCATCTATGAAAGACACATAATATCTTGAGCCTGATATAGATGGCTCCTTACTTGGACCCCACACATCTGTGTGCACTAGATCCAAAGGATATTGATACATATATCCTTTTTTATTGAAAGGTTGTCTATGAGCCTTGCCGAGTTGACAAGCTTCACACTTATAAATCATGTGTTGCCTTGTGATATTAGGCAAACCAAGTACACTTTGGTCCCTGTAAATTTGTTTGATTGTCCTCTCACCAATGTGAGCAAGCCGTTTGTGCCATATCTCCAACTCTGTTAGAGTTTAAGATCCATAGCTAAACAAAGCTATGTTCTTTGTATCTTCCACTTCAAAAGTGAAAAGCCTTCCTGTCTTTTCTCCTTTGGCAATCCTTCTAAAGCCTTGCCTTGGGTCTTCAACATATGCTCCAAATTGATTGAATCTAACCTGCAATCCTTTTTCAACAATCTGTCCAACACTTATTAAATTTTTGGTAATTGTAGGGACATACAAGACTTTGCTTAAGAGGTTCATATTCCCATCTGATGTCTTCACATTACCTATCTTCTCCACTGAGTGCTTTGTGTCATCTCCTGTTTGCACTTCATGCTTGTTATGAGGATCTTCCAAATCAGAAAGTAAAGCCACATTTCCTGCTACATGGTTTGAGCATCCCGAATCAATGTAAAATATGTGATCATCATCCTTACCCTTCTTCACTAATAAATTCATAATCAATAATGAATCTTCTTGACTTTGGTCCTCTGCATAGTTTTGTAGTCTCTCCTTCCTCTATGGCCACTTTGATAGTTGTTATTGTTGTAATTGTTGTTGCAGTAGTTGTTGTTGTTGTAGCCTCCATTGTATCTGCCTCTATTTGATCCATAGCCACCTCTATTGAATCCTCTTCCTCTTGAGTTCGTCAGGTTCCTGAAACAGTAGTATGGTTAGATAAGCCACATATATTGCAAGGTTGAGATGATTGGAATCTCCCCCTGCTTTGCTTTCCATCTCTGCCTCTTCCTCTAGCTCTTCCTCTACCTGCAAAGTTTGCTTGGAAAGAGCTACCTTCATCTTCATTCTTCCTATTCTTTGACTTGTCGTTGACCTTAGCTTTATCAGAATATAAGGAAGAAGTTTGATTACCTCTTGAGGACTCACCACCTTTGCTAATCTTTGCTTCATGAGTGAAGAGTTGGCCCATAAGTGTGTTGAGGTCGGGTACATGCATATCCATGTATAAATCCATGGCTGTTGTGAATGACTCCCACTTGTCTGCTTTGATTCCATTTATGATTTGTCTAATGATTTGCTCCTCTTCAATTACCTCTCCAATGCTTCCAAGTTGGTCGGAAATCTCCTTCATCTTTGTGACATAATCAGTCACATTTTGCTTCGGGCTTTTCTTCATTGTTGTGAACTCCATCCACAATTGGTTCTTCCTTGCTCGAGTGTTGGAAGAGAAGAAAGAAGCAAGTGCATTCCAGGTCTCTATTGATGTCTTGCATCCCTTGACATGAGATAAAAGAAAATCAGAGATTGAGTTTAGAATATAGGACCTTGCAAGTGCATCCTTCGAACACCAATTTGAAAGTCCTTCCACTTCTTCATGTGATGGTTGCCCTTTGTTCCTCATGGTTGGCATTGCTTCATCTCTGGATATGAATCCATATAGATTCCTCCCTTGAAGGTAAGCCTCCATCCTTAGAGACCATGCCGGGTAGTTGTTTTGATCCAATTTGTCAATTGTTGATGGAAATCCATCTCCCATGTTGCTTGACTATGCTCTGATACCACTGTGAAGAGAGATGGTGGATGCAATCCAAAGATGATTCGGTGCTGCTACAACCAACTTCACACCAGCCAACTGAGACTTCAGATTTGATTAGTAGACCCTTTGAGCTTCCTAAATCCACCAAAATATCAGCCAAGTACTTTGGAACATGTACCCCAAAAGTTTAAGTCAAGACAGACTAGTTGCGAAATGACTAGCTCCCAAAACTTGCTATTTTTGGACATACACCTGTTGGAAAAAATGAATAGTGCTCTCAACCTGGTAGGAATTAGATAAATTCCTTTTGGGCATAGCAAATAGACTTAGCAAGCTTTCCAATCCAAGTTAAAACACTTCAAATGATGGACTGAGCACTGAGAACAAGATTCATCAATTTCTGGAACATGCCCACCATTCTCGGGGCTCTGCAGAGATAGACCAGTGAGCAGTAAAATGCAGATATCTCCCAAACGACTAATCGAATGACTATGAAAATTCATAACTACATACTAGATAGTACGAGCTATCCAACGCATGTTAAAACACTAAAAAATGTTGAATAGAACTTGAGATATAACCTTTTGAAGTTACTGCTCTAAGTGAGTATATCAGAGAACAAAATAGAGAAGTAGTTGATGATAAATGTATAGATTCACATATGATTACAACCACATTGGCAATGAATCTTTGCACAATGGGAGTAGAATGATAGAGCTATGGAGTAAGCTCTTCAATCTCTACAAAATGGAATGAAGTGGTCACGTACAAGGCTTGCTAATCGCCTCTTCCTTCTTTCTCTTTTTATAGCTATTCTTGGAGGGTGTTTTGAATTCAAATTCGAATGGCTCCACCTAAAAGTGATCCCCAAAGTTAGGAGATATTCCCTCAGCTCAAAAATTCGTGGTTTTAGGTGGTTAGAGCCATGAATTTGCTTTTACATCATGGATGAGGTAAGCCATCCTTTCCTTTTTCTTTTTTTCAATTACAAGAGATAAAAATGAACTCTTTTACAAGAGGTGTTCACATGACTACACATGTGACTTACAAATGATCATAATATCAAGAATATCAAGCATGTAGGCTTGGGTAAAATGCACCAACAGCTCTAAGCTCCTTTGTCTAGCTAAAGTCATCTCTTGGGGGAATGTTTTCGTCCTTAGAAAGGCTACTAATGGTTTGCTCCAATCTCGCACTAAAGACACTCGATAAAGAGTGGCGTGTTCTACTGGAGGTCTAGTGCTGCAAATTGGGCATTTTTTGCATAACTTGTGTACATCTGCTTCCATTGTTGGCCAATGTACCCCTAACCTTTGTAGAGTTTGAAGGGTCCTATGTTTCGAATGGTGTTGCTGTAGTGCACCTACATGTACTGATTGCAACCATTTGGCGTGCTCATCTTTGTCTACACAACAAGCTAGTATGCCTTGATTGGTGTGCTGATACATGTTGCCTTCCATTATGTGGTACTTCTAAGACTTGACTACTTCCTTGTCTCTAGTTCTCAACATAGGGTGTTTAGGTCCAAAGGTGAGAATAGGCACTATACTTTTGGCCCACTCAGGCACTACCTCTAGATTGAAAAAGTAGGCATGAGGGAGGTCATCTGACACTCCTTGAGGAGAATCTCCAGAAGCTAGTCTAGAAAGGTGGTCTACCCTAAGATGAGTCCAACCTTTCCTAACCACAACTTCAAAGTCGTATTCCATTAGTAAGAGGAACCATCTTACTAATCGGGCAGTATTGCATGGTTTGTTCACTATATATAGTAGTGCTTGATGGTTTGTAAAAAAAATTAAACTTATTTGCAAGCAAATAGTGTCTAAACTTTTTTTACCACATATGCCATGCCTAATCCTTCTCTTTCGGTTGTGGTATAGTTTCGTTCAACTTCATTCAATTGTCTACTAGCATAGGCTATTGGGAGATCCATATTACCTTCATGAGTAGGTTGTGCGAGTACACATCCAATGGCATCATTGGATGCATCCACATGAACATGAAATGGCTTGTTCCAATCTGGTGGAATCAGGATTGGTGCAGAACACAATGGTCTCTTAAGCTCATTGAAGGAGTTCTCACATTCGTTCATCCACTCAAAGTTAGTCAAGAGGGAGTATAGAGGCTTTGCAATGATTGCATACATGTGAATGCATTGGCGATAATAGCCACAATGCCCCATGAAAGCTTGTAATTCCTTGACATTCTTTGGCCTAGTTAACTCTGCAATAGCTCGCACTTTCTCTTTGTCAGTGATATGCCATTCTTTGACACTATATGTCCTAAAATCATGCCTTGCCTGACCATGAAAACACACTTTTCTGGGTTAAAGCAAACTTGATATTCTCTACATTTGTCAAAGATAGCTCTTAACTTGGGGATATGTGTCTGTCTAATGTTGGAATGAGCACAGAGGTCATCCACATAGACTTCCAAGTTCTTCGTCAAAAACTCTTTAAAGACATGGCACATCAACCTCTAAAAGGTAGCTGGCGCATTGGTGAGACCAAATGGCATTACCCGAAAAGCAAATATGCCCCACTTTGTGGCAAAAGCTATCTTATGCTAATCTTCTGGGGCTATGGCCACTTGATCGTAGCCAAAGAATCCATCAAGGAAGCTGTATACTTCCTTGCCTGCTACTCTTTCTAATAGATGTTCGGTTATCAGAAGTGGATAGCTATCTGTAATAATGGCTACATTAACTTTCTTCAAGTTAATGCAAACTCGTAACTTGCCATTCTTTTTGGGCATCACTACAATGGGGGATACCCATTCAGTGTGCTCAATCTCATAAATGAATCTGGACTCTACCAACTGATCTATCTCTTCCTTGGTCTTGGCGGCATAATTGTCATTATGTGTATGGCTTTTGCTTAGAGGGTTTGGCATCTGAGGTCATCGGAATCGTATGTAGCATATGTCAGTGTCTACTCCTTTCAAGTCCTTGTAACTCCATGCGAATACATCTCTGTATTCTCTTAGCAAGACTATCAACTCTTGCTCCTCCTCCTCTGTTAAATCATGCCCTATGTACGTGCATCTTTCTTCTCTTTCCTCTATGGTCACAATGATTTTCTTATTTTTCTCTTTGTTATCATAGGCTTCTCTTGCTTGTGCTTCATGTTTAGGCATCCTTATCATGACTATCCTATCTTCTACTTCATACTTCTTGAAATTTATAGGGACCTCAAACAATGATTCTTCCTTTGTTGGTATGACTTCTCTCTTTTTTCTTTTCTTTTCTTCACTCTTGGTGGTTATTTGGGTGGTTAATCTCACATCCTTTGTAATTTCTTCGTGTCTCTGAGGGTGAGCTTCTACTTTGTAAAAATATTCCTCATCTGATGGAAAAGGTGGATCCATAATAATTGACTCTAAATCGGAGTCACTTGCATCCTCAAATGCATCAGTGCTAGGTTCACATTCTTCAATAACCAAATCACACATGATTGGCTCTATTGTGAAGACTGAAATGTCATAGCCATCCTTGTCATAGTGGGGTGTCCTTTGTTCTTCATTGATGGCTACATCCATTGTTGCTAAAATTTCCACCCAACCATGAGGTTCAAATTCTTCGTGAGGGAAAACTACAGGTGCATAAGCTAGGTCTCGTATTGATCCATGAGTTTCCTTTGCACCTACCTCTCTAGCATTTTCTCTTTTCTCTTCTGCTTTTGCCACCTTGCACCTAAGTATTGCAAATACAAAGAATTGGTTCCCGAGTCCTGTGCTACTTGCAATTGCCTCAAGAAGGGTCTTCCCAGAATCATCTTCTAGGCTTGATTTTTGCTTAAGTCACATATAGAAAAAGTATGCTCAAATGCTATGCCACAAGTGGTGAGATTTATCCCTTTTAGTAGCCCCAAGGGTCTTTCAATGTGACCATCAGCCATTTGTAATTTCATTCGCGTGGGCTTAAGTGCTGGCTTGCCCCATCGTGTCCATAGGGAAGTGATAGCAATTGCAACTCCTGCATGTCAGTCCAAAATTTCCTTGATGGTGTAACCTTGATGGGTAATGGGAAGATAGGTGTTTCCTTCTTCTCCTTCGCTCATATCCCCTATCTTGTCCAAAGGTATTTGTGGCACGATTCTATTAGATCCTACCTGGGAACAAGGTTTTGCTACTTCTAGCACTTGGTTTGCTATGTGTTTCTATAATTCTGGCTTAACCTTGAGTAGCTCTTCTAAAGTGAGATTGCACTGCACTTTAATGTTTTTCAGTACCTCCATATTCCTAGGTATGACATAATTTTCCTTTCTTACGAGGATTGTGGGTGCCCTCATACATGTGGACTTTGCTTCCCATGGGTGGGTGAAATGATGCAATTCCTACAAGGAATTAAACTCGAAGTCTAACCGTTCACTTGATGGGGCATCCTTGTGTTCTCCAAAGATGGAGGGAATGTCTTGTGGGAATTAGTCATGTAAGTCATCCACAAGTTCGATAGGAAGAGGATTTTAGCTTTCTTTTGCCCATTTCTCTTTTTGAATTTCTCTTAGAAATTCTTGGGAATGTCAATTCATAGAACAAGTGGTGTCAGGTTCACTGGAATTAGGCACATAAGCATCCTTGGGAGGGATGCCCATCCTTCCACTAGTCTTGTCCTTACCTTGAGAGACAATGTCTTTTTCAGATTTTGCAATTAGCCTCTCCAATCTATCTAATATTCCATCAAAACGCAGTTGAGTCCTGGATGAACTAGAGAAGTTAAAGAGGCGACTAGCTTGAAACATGGTTTGATCCAATTCTACCATCTTAGTACAAAGTTTAGTTCGTTTGAGCTCTATGTCAGCTCTTGGGTAACACTTTTCATGATTCGTTATGTTTGGCCCTTCTTGTATTCTGTCCTCATATGATTTAAGCATCATGTCTATGTCCTCAAGAGTGTGATCTGCTAAGACTGATCCTACTCTAGGTGGTGGTGGGATTGTGTGAGGTGGGTTAGAGGGTAATGGGTTGGAGGGTGATGGGAATGGTGGTCGTGGAGTGGTGTGAGAGTGCATTTGAGATGTGAGTTCAATTATCTTGGCTTTTGTTTCTCTTAGGCTTTCCTCTAGTTCGATCATCTTCCTTGCCGCTTCCCTTTTCATTCTCTCTCCATTAGCTTTCCAAGCTCTTGACCTTTTCTTAGCTAGGCTCTCAGTCTCACTAACCTCAGAACTCTTTTCCTGGCCTAACTCTTGGTTTTGCTTAAATGCTTGAGCCCTCGTGATGACTTGCACTGGGGTAGTGGATGTCACACTTCCCATAGAGTCTACCACTAACCGAATAATGTTGATAGGAGTGATTTTTGGCATATTGTTGGGGTTCTTAGGACAATCTCGTAAAAGGTGCTCCTTTCCACAATTTGGACAGAAACCTTGAATTATCACAGATTCGATTTGTGTAGGTGTAGGCATAGGGCAATCTTGAATGAGGTGATCTCCTTGACATCGATATGGGGGTCTTATCTGCCTACGTTGAGGTCTAGAGTTGGGGTTTGCGGACACGACATTTGCATACTCCAACTCCCAACTAGGTTCACTCGGGTTTTCATAATAATATGACTCATTATGCTCAGGTGACTGCATGTAGTAAGCCTATGGGCTATCAATATGAGTAGAGTCAAAACTATGGTCACTTTCTGAAAGTAATGGTGTTATTGGCAATAAGGCTCTATTCAGATTTTCTTTTGCATCTGCATACTTCACTAGAATCACATTGGCTAGAGGAGGGAGTTTCTATGCTAGAACTAGTTGAGGTCTTTGCTGCCATTGATAGGATGGTTGGTAGGGGTTCTAGGGCCTACCATATTGTTGTGGTGGGTATTGGTTCTGGTATCTTGCTTGTGGATATGGCTGAGGATAATTTTGTATGACAGTTTGTTTATTATAGGGGTAGTCTTGTGCAGTGTGGTTGGTATATCTCCTTTCTATGGTGTAGTATTGCTTGTAAGGGTTCACTTGGGTTTGAACCATGATAGGGCACACATTAGACATATGATCTCCTCCATAAGTATAACATTGTTTCACTGGGGCAAATCTCGGTATTTGTTTACTAGAGACTCCTACCTTTTGAGCTACCTTCTCTGCAAGTTCCTCAATAGATGTGGATGGATTTGAATTGAGGCTAGTAGAGCTATATGAATCTTTGTAGATTTTTGAAAGCTCTAATTCCTCCACTAGGTTATCCTCAATGTCTATGCACATGCATACACACTCTTCTATGGATCTAGGGTCCTTCAAGTACACATACGATCTCAATTTGGTACTTAACAATCCATCTAAGAATAAAGCCACTTGTTTGGCTAGAGTGGGTAACTATGGCACTGGGCATCTCTCTAGGTATTGACTAAATCTTGTTCCTGCAAGTCTAACTATCTCTTGAGGTGTTTGTTTGAAGCTATGGATCAGTGAGGAGGTGTTGTGTCTCATGCCACTCTTAGAAAATTCTGTAATGAAGGCTTCTAGTAACTGGTCTATATTCTTGAATTGTCTCTTATGTAGTGGTTGAAACCAAGTCAAGGCAATATTCTTGAGTGTTAGACCAAAAGCGTTGTATTGTGTGAATAGGTCATCAACTTGCTCAGCCTTCAAGACTTGCCCAAATTCTACCACATGATCATAAGGGTCTCCTGTACCATCGAAGTAATTCTTCATAGACTTGACCATTTGTGTAGGCCTTAAGGTCCTTGTGTGTTCCCTAGGCCTTGGCAAAGGGAATTCATCTATATTTCTTTGATTCCTTGGGTCTCTATGTATCTCATTTTCCATTCTCTTCGTCTCCATTCTTGTTTGTTCTCTTCCTATTGGGTTAGCAAAGCTTACCTCCGGTCTATCTCTACTCATGTCCCTTTGAGTTCCATGAGCATGAGATGTTCCCGCTCTTTGATGACCAAAAGAGACATTGGATCTTGGTTGGGGAAAAATAAATTCACCCTTCCAAGTGTAGGAATGCCTAGCATGTTCTAAGACCACAAAGATCCTTTCTGAAGTATTGTCTAAATAGTTCACTTTGCCTGGGCTATCAGTATCTTTAAACTCATAGATTGTGAGCATTCCTACTTCATTAGGCTGCTCAGGCTTATACCTCCAAAAAGCCTCGTCGGTCTCTCGGTTTAAGAGCAAATCTATGCTCTTATTGTCCTGGGGAACCCACTCTCGAGTGATGATTCTAGTCAGGGCTGATTTGCCTTAGGGAGTTTTGGGCTCTCTTCCTAAGTTCCCTTGCTCTATGTCACCTATGTCTGTCTATGAAATCATATTACCAAATTCATCTGTTCTATCTAATTGGTTAGTGACTACGTACATTGTTCCTTACTTATCTATGTATGCACCATTTTTTAATTTGACTACTGGATGTTCTAGTCCAAGGGGTTGATTAGAGTTCTTAATCTGACAACAGATCTTGTTAGATCTTCCTCATAGATGCGAGCACCTAATCGGTTGGTCCTGATATATTTGAGTTGAGTTTTGTAAGGTCCCTCTGGCTTTTCTAGGTACACCACTCTTGATGCTACCTATGGGTCTCTCCATGTTATAAGACATCTTAGAGTCACTTGTTTTTGAACTTAGAATGTATGGATAATCACTCAACTGCTGGGCCCAAGACCTAGCAGTATGATTGACACTAGCTTTATGTTAAAAGTCAAGCTTCAAGCTACAAATTCGTGGGGAATCTTTTATGGACATGTGGAGCAATCAAAGGAAGCCAAAAGACACGAGATTCCATCAAGAAAAGTCACTCAACCACTCCCCAATTCATCTCAACTAAATCCTCCAAGTTAGGAGGCTGATTTAAAAAGGTAGTTCCTAGATTTTAGGGGCACACTTCTCACTATAAAAGGAGCATGTATCCTGACTTCTTTTGGGCCATCTTCTTGGAGTTTTAGCTCATGTAAAGTGAGCAATAAGTGCTGGAGTTGTGACAAGCAAGCCCCTTGCTTGCTTGTTTCTTTTCTTTTAGTAGGCATATCTATGTGTGTGCGCAGGCAGTGTTGCAACTCTCTACCCCTGAGTTGTTAGCATTGGTTCTCCCTCATATTGTATCCATTTGATGTAATTCTTGTGTCATTGGAGAGCTATTAGAGTCTATTTTATGCTCACAAATTCTCTGGAGCATTCTCTGAGTAATCTGGGAGCAACATTCATTTTAGTGAAGTTGTGTGATTGATATCTCTCTCTGTGTGTAGGCTCTGTTGAAAATATTTTGCTCTCTGTTGTAAGGGCTGGTTCTCCTTGACTATTTATCCATTTGCTATGATTTTGGTGTCATTGGGTAGCTATTAGAGTGCTCTAAAGTTGACCTAAGTTTGAGATTCATTCTGTGTATAATCTCTGAGAAAAGCTTGCTGGAGTGAAGTGAGGTCTCTGCTTGACTAGCAGTTGTGAGCATTCAACTAGCTCATGTTGTAGACATTGTTTCTCTTTGTGTAAGCATCCATTTGAAGTAAAATTTGTCTTGTTGGAAAGCTCTTGGTGTGTACTACAGGTCTACAAAAGCTCATTGGAGTTCTCTGCATAAACTCTGAGTAAGAGCACTTTTGGTGTGCAGAGGTCAAAGAAGGATACCTGTGGAGGTCATTCGCGCTTCGTCGTTGCTTAGGGGTTGAGATACTTCCCCCATCACTTTAGACGATCTAAGGCTTTGTCGATCTCTTCCTAGATATTGTCCTGATCTAAGGTTCATATGCCTGATTGAACAACCCCAATTTTACCCCAAGTACAACCTCATTACATATCAATTTGTATCAGTCACTTGGTTCTTTTTTAGTTGGTTATCATGTATATACTCTTGTTTGATAACACGTTGTTAGGACTATTTAAGTGAATTTCTGCACTTTAAATTGATCGTACCACGTTAAATTCTTTCCTTTAAAGTTATCGGTCACAAAGAGATTATATTTCTGCTTGAACTTGAGTATTTCGGTAGTATTCAATTTGAGAGATGCCTATCGTCACCCTGAATTACTTCTAACATGACTTGCATGTAGCCTAAGCTAGGAATTGACTGAGGGGGTTAAGAGAATTCCCAACCTCGAGCCTCTTGCTTCTCAGACTGCTAAGTGGGCCTAGGACACGCTCCCCCAAGCCCGATGTTCACCTCGCCAAGTCTGCTTGAAGCCCCTTGCTTGCGCACCAAAGACTTATGAAGGTTTACAAATTAATATTGAGCTAGATCAAAGATGAACAGATAGAAAAAACAACCTTTAAACATCCACTAAAAGGTATAGACCCCTTTTTTTTTCACACTTGCCCTAAAAGTCTTCTGACAACCTAATCCTAGCTGATGACCAATTTAAAAACACTTGTACTAAAATTCCACATATGATTTTTACGAAAACCAATTGATTTCCATGTAGATTCTCAAGGAGCTTTCCAACGAGACCAAGATTGTAGCAAATGGAGTTCATATGAAGAAGTTATGATCAGTCAGGCACTTAGGGATCAAAACAGGGACTTCTGGCACTCAGGGATAGCCCACAGTCTTTTCTAAGGTTTGCACTCAAGGATAGCAAAAATTTTTTTCTAAGGTTTCCTTATGCTCAATTACCCCTTAATTGTACCAAAATTTGCCAAAAATATGCTTAAAATTCAAACCCTAAAAAGTGCCAAAAATTCTATCAATCGCCATCGACTGTGTCAATCGTGAGGGCTGTCAATCACGATCGATGGTATCAATCGTGATCAACACTTTTTCCACAAATTTTGGCATGATTTCAGTCAACTGATGGTGTGTCCATCACGATGGACACGTGGGCACACGATATATTGTGTCAATCGTGAAATTTCAATCGGTCACGATTGACAGTGTCAATCACAACTAATAGAGTCTAACGTGGTAGTCAATCATGGCTATCGATCGTGATCGATAGTGTTGTTCATGATTGACATGGTCTGTCGGTTGGCTCTGTCGATCGGCTCTATCGATTGTCGCTATCGATTGTTGTTGTCGATCACGATTGATGGTGTCGGTCGCAATTGATTATGGTGTCAATCGTGACTGTCGATCGCGATCGATAGTGTCAATCGCGACTGATAGAAAATTAAGGAATTTTGTGATTGTAATTAGTGATCTAGAATGTGCTAATCATGTACTTTGTGGTTGTGCAGTTTGTTTTACGAAACGCTGAATCTTTCTGTTGATCGAGATGGACACAGGTCAACGCCTCCGAACCTGCATAGACAGTTTTCTCACCTGCTAGAGCTACTACAACTGCAATGGAAGCTGGTACCTGCAAGAGTGCTAAAAAAAACACAGAAAACAAGTCCACATACAAGTCTCTCTCGCTCTCGCTCTCAAGTGAAAATGAGAAAATGAATGGAGATGGAAGTATATGGTCATGATGGTGAAGATGTTGATGAATTGATATGGTGTGTAGAAGTGAAGAGGAAGGTAAAAACAAGTAAAAGAAAATGCTTACCTACTCTTCCAATGTCTCTACTCTATGTCTTACCATCACACACTCGTCCTTAAAGCTCGATCCCTGGCAATGGCGCCAAAATTTGGTGTAGCTCAATGGTGAGTAGCACCTCCTTTAATGTCAATCCGGGAAGACATCAGGATGGTATGAAGACCTTGAGCAAGTGATGTGCACAAGTGGTGAAGGAGAAGCACGCAAGCATGCACACACACGCACACAGGTAAGAACAAAGAGTGGGACAATGGAAGCTTTGATTCAGATCAAAAGACAAATTACAAGAGCTCTTCTTAGTTAAAAATACAAATTTCTCCTCCTCAAAATGAGCTCTCTAGCTCCTTTTATAGTTTTTGACTAGCTAGTGGCCTTGTCCAGACCTAGTGTCTGGCCTACTTAAAAATTAGGTCCCAAGGCTTATTTGGGGCTCAAATGAACTCTAAAAATTATGAAAATTGGTACAATGCTAGATCTAATACTCCTGAAGCTTGAGGACTCCTCGGCTTTCACAAAATGGATTTGCAAAAAGGTGAAATGGTATTTACAATGGTATTCAATGTGTGTGTAGGGTATGATTCATATTTTGCATACACTTCCTTGGAGCTCGCTACACGCTCCAACTTTTCAGGGATGTGAAAAAGTATACCTCAAGACCTTTAAACCAAAATTTCTTCCAATATACATAAATCAAATACTACCATAATTTATATGCAAAAGTAGAAATTATTAGCTTTTCGATGATCATTCCTAAAGTTTAGATCACCATAGAGAGAGAACCAGCCTTTGCAAGCTGACTATGGTAAGAGAAGATGATGCAGAGATTAAAGTAGAGTAAAGTTTGAAGATCAAAAGCAAATATATATTGATCTAACTTAATGTAAAAAATATTGTGAGTCTTTATATAGACCCTCTTGATGTTTTTCATGAATCTTGTTCAATGAATTCAAATTCGAATCCATGCAGGTAGTGTTTGTTGTGATGAAGAATATTACTTTCCTATAATTTAGGAAAAGTGGAAGATCAAGCTAACTTAATTTTGGTGATTGATTGAATGATTAACAACCCAAAGAACATGGTTTTTTGATTCTTTTAATTTATTCTTAAACAAGAATAAATCTTTATGACTTTTACATGGATAAAAAATCCTCATGGAATATAAAAGATGGTCATGAGTCTTTACATTAATAAGAATTGCTTAACTCTAAGGATCACTTCAAAAGTGAATTCATGCCTAGAAATAATTTCAAGCATGATGTTGGTTGCTTCTTGGAACTCCATGACACAAGATTTGAACATGCAAATGCTAATAATCCTGAAGTACTTCTCTTATCATCCTTGGATCTTGCCTAGTCTACATCTGAGTATAGCTTGAGATCTAAATCTGATGAACAAGGATAGAATATACCTTCATTGATTGTGCCTTTGAGGTACTTGAGTACTGTTAGCCCGGGAATTGGCTGGTTTTGATGCACTAATATGTTTCTGTTTGGCAGAAGAATATATTTGATTTCAGGTACTTAAAGGGTGATTAGGTGATTGATGGGAAATATCTGGGTGCATTGTTGCTGTCGAGACATGGATTTGCTCTGTCACGTTTATGAAGAAAGCCTTTTCGCAGCACATAAAGGGGCTCGACTCTTCCGTATTGTGGAACTCCCGGTCCATCGAAACAACAGTAACCACACAGAACAGGCTATTGTGGGAGAGGATGCTAAATCCATATTAGTTCAACTCTCTACTGTAGAGGAACAGTTATTAGCTCTTGAAGGATCAGGCTCATCATTTCAAACTTCACTGCTACACAATTTTTCAAATCCTAATGATTGTGCTATAGAGAAGCTTGGCTCAGATGATGAAGAAGTTAATAGTTCACAAATTTATAAGAATGACATATGGATAACAGAGACAGAAGAGTCATCTATGTTTGTTGAAGAAAAGGTAGTGAATGGTGATGTTGCAAACTTCAATAATAGTCCCTGTTATGTCTCCCAGCTTACAACTTCAGAAGAAGTCATTCAGATTGATGTAGGAAAGCATCAAAGAAGTGGTTTGGTGCAATGGGAAGGCTCCGAGGAGGAAAAACATCTAGATTTACTGAGCTTTGGGAAGAAGAACATCTTAAGCTCCTTAGCATTTTGCACTCTTGAAGGACCATGCAAGCCAGATGTGCAGCAATTTAAAGACATAGGGAAAGAGCTTGATTGGGATGCCAAGAAGGTAGTACCTTTGGATGATATTACCCGAAGACTACAGGCCCTGGAAAGAGAGAATATGTTTCAACAGCATCATTTGTTTCCTTAGTGTGTGAATATAATAAAACTAAAAGAGATAGTACAGGAGTTGCAAAAGTTATTGAAAACAAACAAAGATGCTTCAACTACTGCCAATAAAATATAATTAACATATCATCAATGAGTTCTTGTTTTCAAGGTGGTGAAGTGCATATGCCGATGGATTTCGTGGTATTTTTTTATCATGAGTGATCAGCACAGGATTGGATACATGCACTCATGCCAGGCAGCACAAAGAGTTTGCTGATGGCCTTTACCAGTCTATTTGAGATTTATTTGCAGTATGGCAGCTTTTGGAATCAGATCTCAGTAAATATTTATTGGGTATCCATGAACCATGTGCAAGGGATACTATAGGTAATGCACAACCTATATTGTGTCGTCTGTGCTGAAAAGGAAGCTCAGAGTTTTTGTAGAACTGGCTGAAGTTCAGAAGTTGCTTAGTACCCTGGTGGAGCTGTGCTTTCATGATTATGAGCATGTGAATTAGAAGTAGCTCAATTATGGAGATGTCGACATTTTCAGATGCTCAATTATGTAGGAATGTGAATGTGATCTTTCCTGAAGTGAGTAGGTATCCTTTGAGATGATTGTGCTGGGCCCATTCGTCGCACTCCAGACATTTGGTTACATGAAGCTATGCTGGCAGGAAGTTTTTTTTGGCATTTGCACTTTGCTTTTAGGAGAGGATGGTGCGAAGAAGACAGGGGGGGGCTCTCTTACTCTCTCTCTCCATTCCTCTTCGTCATAAAAAGGGGGCAGGTCCGTTTTTTCAGCAGCTTTGACAAAAAAACGGAAAGGAGGAGGCATTGGTAGGAGATGGCAGATGGGGAGCTCTTCAAAAAAGGGTACACGAGGGAGAGCAGCTCTGCGCGATGAAATTTTTTTGTTTTGGGGGTTTCTCTGGGGGAATGTTCCTGCTATGGAGATATGTATGAGAAGAAGCAGACAGAGGGAAGGAGGAAGCATGAGGAAAGAGGGGAACAGGATGGCATTCTCGTGACTATCTTTTCTGCGCTTACTGCGAAGGTGAAGCATCAGGAGATACACACACAATCGGGAAGGTTTCCTTATCACACGATTCATTTCTTCTACTGCATCTCGATTTTCAGACAAAGGGAAGGCGAATGAGGTAGACAGTAGTCCGCAGTTCAGGGTGATCCATCCCTCAACGGGGTTCGATTACCTTAATTCAGAAACGGATGCAATAGGCAACACTAAGTGCTCTCTCGCTTTCGGGTCAGAAACCATTAACAGGAAGTGCAGCTTCTTTCCCTGCGTTCTGCCCACGATAGTCCACAGCATTTAAGTTATGGCTATCCATTGTTGTTTAGTGCAATATGGGTGAAAGGTCTGCGGTCAAAGTGATGCATTGGCTAGAGAGCGCAGGGACGGAAGTTGGTCGTGACCACTACATGGAAAGCTACCTTGTAAATTGGATAGGTCTGAAGCTAAGGACGCTCTGATGCAGATGAGCGGAAATCTCTATCCCGTGGGGCCAACAAGCTGATGCACAAAAACATCAATGCAAAGAAGCTTCCATCATACATAGCCCTGCGCTGAGCCATGGAGGAGGGGAAGAAGATAAATCCATAGGAGTTGAGGCTGGATTTGCTAAGTGGGAATATATCAATTACTGAAGTTTCGCGGTGATGTGATAAAATCAGAATAGATCTACTTTTCCTCACATGAAAAAAGGTATACGTTGAACTCTATAGATAGCAAAAAATAAAAATAAAAAATATATATATATATTTAGTGAAAGCCTGTTTTGACTAAAAGCAAAGTCTTCTTAATAATTTTAGAGTGGTTGTAGTGGAAGTACTTTAAAGTTTGAATTTGGTTGCCGAATTTGTGTCTCTTGCTTAACTCATCGAACACTACTACATTTTTATCTGTCATGGTTTACCCTTGAATTTTGTGTTGAAAATTGCGAAAACAGGTTTTGGAAACACGAAGGAACTCTTGTGCTCTTCTTTAGAATATGTCGCTTATCTAGGAAAGAATCACTAGAATAGGGGCTCTGCAGGAGAGCTTAAGAATGCTCTTGATGCCGCTTGTCTAGTCCCCATCCTTGTGAGGGAGTTTTTGACTGGCTCGAGTTATGGTCTGTCCTTGGCGATGATGCATCTCACAAGGATGAATTTCGGGTTGGAGAAGGATAGGTACGTAAGAAAAGTGTGGTAGTTTGGAGTAAAGCCGAACAACTGAAGCGCTCATTGCAAACTCTGCTAAGTGATAAAGAACTTAAAGATTTGCTGCTGGTCTGAGCAAGAAAAATTTCTTTTGATATCTTTAATCGCTAAATGAAAAGAAAAGTTCTTTATTGATTAATGTTCTGTCAAATAGAAGCCAGGGCGCTCTTATGTGCAGATAAATGAAGTTCGAACTAGTCTTTATGTTTTGATGAGACAGTTATGGTGTTGTACTGGTCATTGGAAGGAGGAAATGAGCTTTTAACTTCTATTACTTGTAATACACATGGATGTAAATTCATCGAAAAGGAGATGAATTAACAACTACTATCATGATCATTCTTTCACTTGTGGTTTTTAGGCATCGAAGCTCTGAAGTTTAGAGTAAATCGGGTCATAACCTCAGCGTAATGAATAACAAAGTTCAACGCATCAGAAAGTAATCCCTTCCACAATAAACTTATGCACTTCACGTATGCAGTAAGGAAAATATAGTGAGAGAAAGCAAGGATTAAGGAAATGTGAATACTTACTTGTATGGGGGGGGAAAAGTATGTGCATGGGTGGACAAAAAATGGTGTATGAGTATACATGGGCGTGTGTGCATGAATCTGAGGGGGCATGAGGGTGTGTGTATGTATTGGTGTATGTGGGTGTTGGGAGAGTAAAAGGATAAGTGAGAGTCTATGTGTGACAGTGTGTGTGAGCGCGTGGAAGGAGAAGGAAGAGAAGCAGGGTGTATAGGTAAGAGGTCATGCGTGTGGATGGGAGAATGATGGTGTGTGAGTACAAAGCAGTGTGTGCGTGAACATAAGCGTGTGTCAGTGAGTAAGTGTGTAGGAGGTAAAGGGAAGAGTGAGAGAAAGAGAGAGTGCATGAGAGAAGGGTCGCACATATGTGTGAGCAGATGAGTGCATGAGAATAAGAGGGCTTGGGAGAGCTATAGTGCATACATACGAGTGTGTCCGAGATAGTGAAATTATAGGTACAATTGAGGCTCAAGAATTACAAGCCAATTAGTTTGAGGTGATTTGAGCACACCATAACGCCTCTTAGCATACTCTTCCTTGGGTCAAGAGACCCATTCATTTTGGTGCGTTTGCCGGGAAGCATATGAACTAGTACATATACATAGGAAGGATTCCTCGAGGGGTTTGAGCAAAATAAAGGCTTTCACAATCATCTTTTCCTTGGGCTTAGAAGCCAAACATTTTGGTGCGTTTGTCGGGAACATATGAGCTAGTGCATAGACATAGGAAGAATCCATTGCGAGATAATTGTGGGCTCTAGGTAATCCAAGTGGACCGATTGCGAGGGGTTTGAGCAAAATAAAGGCTTTCACAATCATCTTTTCCTTGGGCTTAGAAGCCAAACATTTTGGTGCGTTTGCCGGGAATTTCAAAGTGGATAGATTTGAGGATACTTGTGAAACACAGTGACATAGTGTAAGAAAATTAGGCAAAATATTATTGAGCATAGGCACTTTCCCTCGGTGTAAGAGAATCATGAAGTACTCTCTTAGCTACATCCATATGTGGTTTTCTTGGAGAGTGCATGAATCGGCTTAGCACTCCTACACTATATGATATATTTTCCCTTTTACGAGTAACATATATCAAGCTACCTACCAAGCTTTGATATTCTTTAGTGTCTTCAATCTTCTCACCTTCATAAACACTAAGTTTATGATTCCTTTCTAAAGGTTTACCTACCAGTTTAGTATTCTCCATCTTGAACTTTATGAGTAGACCTTGAACGTATCTCATCTGAGTTACATACGTTCCTTGGTCTGTGTATATGATTTGCATACATGAGAAAAATGTGAGCTCTCCTAGAACACTGATTTTGAACTCCTCTTGCAAATGTCTTCTGATCCTTTGTATACCATTCAACTCATATCTTGCTGGACTTATGTCATCTACATATCCACATTAATAGATAACTTCATTGTGATAATTTTTTATGAACAAAGAAGGGTCTACATTGCTTGACCTAAAACCTTGATCTTGTAGATAGGTTACCAATATGAAATTCCAAGCTCTAAGAGCTTGTTTTAGTCCATACAATGCCTTTTTGAGCCTGCACACAGAATAAGTATACTTAGGGTTTTTAAACCCTTGAGGTTGCGACATGTATACCGCTTCACTGATCCACCTATTGAGAAAATCATTATTCACATAAATTAAGTTGCTTCCAATTTCTTGCAAATCCTACACTAAGCAATGTCTTGATGATGGTCATCTTGGCAACTAGTGAGAATGTCTTCTCATAGTCTATGCTCCGAGTTTGAGCACATTACTTTAGCAACCAATCTGGCTTTGTACTTGCAAAATGATCCATCTGAATTTCTTTTCAACTTATAGACCCATCTCCAACCTATTACCTTTTGATTGGTCTACATTGGAACCAACTCCCATGTGTCCATTTCCTTTAGAGCTTCTATTTCCTCTTTCATAGCTTTCTCCTAATTAAGGTTACCTTTATCTTCTTGATATGTTGAAGGTTCCCTCTAAAACCGAGCCTTTGGCCAAATAAATTGAATGCTTTGTGACAAATGAAGAGTCATATCCATACCTTTCAGGTCTTCTAGGAGCATGCTTGGAGCATTCTCCACATTCTTGCATTTTGGCCTTTCCTCTTGAGTTCTAGAGCTTATAGTCTCTTTCCTTTTCATCTTGATTATCATCAGATTCACTTCTTGAATCTTGCAGCTATGTATCATGCTTGCTACCTAATGGATGGAAATCAAAATCAAGATCATAATGTAAGTTTTACCTTCTGTTTGTCCTCATCATACCATGATATGTTTTCTTCAAATACAACATCTCTACTTGTGGTGAATTGCTTTGTGGATGCATTATAGGACCTGTAGCCCATTTGAGTTGAATCATAGCCAAGTAATACTATCTGGGTTGCCTTTTCATCTAGTTTAACCCTGATTTGTGAAGCTACATGTACAAAAGCTAAACAACCAAATACCTTGCAATGACCTAGATTTGGTTTTCTACCATTCCAAGCTTCATAAGGGGTCATGCCTTGAAGAGATTTGGATGTAAGTATATTCACAAGATAACAACAGTTGAAATCGCTTATGCCCATAAATAATGTGGTACCTTGTAATTACTTCTCCTTTGATTCCTTTATCCTCTAACTATTCATAAAACTCTTTGGAGAAGTACTCCCCCTCCATGAGATCTGAGTCTCTTCAAATATCTATCTATATGATTTTCCACATGTGCAAGGTACTTCTTGAAGCATTCAAACAATTTACTTTTATTCTTGATAAAGTACATAATTTTCCACCTATTGTGATCATCAAAAAATGAAACATAATACCTTGAACCTTCTAGTGAAGGTTCTTGACTTGGTTCCCACACATTAGTGTGTACTAAGTCCAAAAGATTGTTTTATATGTAGCCTTTATGGTTGAATGGTTGTCTTTGTGCGTTCCCAACCTAACAAGCATTACATCTGTTGATCATATGTTGCTTTGATATGTTTGGAAGCCCTAGAACACTTTAATCCTTGCATATATCCTTCAATGTTCTATCATTCACATGAGAAATTCTCTCGTGCCACACTTCAAGATCACTCAGGGCTTGAGACCCAAAGTTGAATAGAGCTATGTTCCTTGTTTCTCCTACTTAAAGAATAAAGAGCCTACCATGCTTCTCACCTCTGACTATCTTCTTGAAGCCTTGATATGGGTCCTCCACACAAGCTCCATGTTGGGTGAACCTAATTTGCAAAGCTTTTTCAACTATTTGGGCTACACTTATTAGGTTTTTAGTGATAGTGGGTACATAGAGAACCTTACTTAGAATGTTTTTCTTGCTGTTGGGAGCTTTGACATTACCAATCTTCTCCACATTATGCTTGGTATTATCCCCTCTTTTTACTTCATGATTATGCTTTGGACATTCCAAGTTAGATAGAAGAGCAACATTGCCTGCAAGATGGTTTGAAGAACGTGAATCTATGTAGAACAAATGTCCATCTTCTTTACCTTCTTTGTGAGTCAGATTCATTAGAAGCAATGAATCTTGAAGTCTCTTCTGTTATGAACTCTATTGGTGTTGTTGAAGTTGTGTCCACCTTTGCCTCTAGTTTTGGTGAATCCACCTCCTCCACCTCCTTTCTAAGTCCTTCCATTGAGCCAACAATTTTGAGTGGTGTGCTTGGTCTTATTATAGATGGTTAAAGGTTGAACATCTTGTACTTTTGATTTTTCATGCTTTGCTTCTCTCTTCTTCCCTTTCCACTTGCTCTTGCCTACATAGTTGGCTTGGAAAATCTAGTCATCATCATCTTCCTTCTTCTTGCCTTTGTGTTTCTTTTCTTTCTTATTTACATAAAGAACACTATTTGAATTACCTTGATAAGAGTTACTTTCCTTCAGATTATTGTTGGCCTCTTGGTTGAAGATTTGTCCAATGAATATGTTGAAATTAGGAGTTTTACATCCATAATGGGATCATAGGCTGTAGTGAAGGATCACCATTGCTTATCACTTATGATTCCATTTAGATCCAGCCTCATGATGGCCTCTTCTTCAATTAGCTCTCTAATAGATGCTAAATGATTTGCAACCTCCTTGATCTTGGTAACGAACTCTGTGATAGTTTGTTTTGGTGTCTTCTTCATTTGGTTGAACTCATTCCGTAGATGGTTCTTTATAGCTTTGGTGCTAGAAGAGAAGAAGGTATCAAGTGCATCCCAAGTCACTTGAGATGTTTTTCTTTCTCTTATATGTGGTAACAATAAATTAGAGATATATTTTAGTATATATGACCTTGTTTGAGAATCCTTTTCACACCAAAGTGTGAGTTTCTTTGTCTCCTCTTGTGTAGGTCCTCTAATACATTCCTGTTGCTTCCCTACTAATCGTCAAGGAGATTTGGCAAACACACACAGAGATACACCTTTGGTTCTCCTCCCAGCCACGCCCGATGTGAGATTTCTATTTTAATCATAAGATATCTATTCTCACTTAGAGACTCTCATATATATGAGACATCCTCATGTCTCTTCTACCAAGTGGTGTAAAATACCCATGTGATGCCATGTGGCATCCTTCTCAAAAGGTGATCCACACCCAATGAATATCATATAACATTTCCTTCCCCTTGAAAACATTTTCGTCCTCAAAAATGTAGATGAAATGTCCATAATGGTAGAAGAAAGTGCTCGGACTCCCCTGAACCCCATGTACTCTATGTACATGGTCATCTCTGTGTGTTGTTTCCCTGTATCCTTCCCCTTAAGAAGTCTCATATGAGATCGTCTCAAAGGTGGGAAACCGTCTGAGTGGTGCCTACTATCTCCCATATACACTCCACTTTCCAAACTATCACTCCCATAACAAAATGACCTAAGTCCATATGATATATCCTCTGTGGAGTAATTGTATGAGAAGCAAATGTAAAATGCCAAGCGTATATGCTTGACCATACCATAATGGAGATAGTAAACCATAGAATCCTATGAAATATAGAACAAAGTCCCATAACAAGTGACTCCAAACCCATCTAAGACTAAATGATAGATTTCCCTCATAACACTTCAGGTCTTCTTAACCTTGAGTGTGCTCACAAGTAATAGTTTCCTCTAACTACCTTGTGACTATGGAATCCCATCATCTAGCTCATACATAATAATTTCTTGATAGTAAAATGCAATCTCAACATTCCACTGACCAAGAAGTCTTTGGTTTGTCATCTTTTACCATTGGACTAAGTTCTATTGGAAGAGCATCTATTGGCACTAGTGCAAACTCTAATATTTCTCTTCCCTGTAGTTTGCCATATGAATGCAGAGAGCATTCCCTTTGAGATTCAGATAATCCCTAAGTACCCATCCTCCTAACTGATGTTTACTCATCATACTCATGATGTAATACCAACTAAGAGTTTGGTACCCTAATAGGTTAGATATATCCCCATCTCCTGGAAACTCAAAAGAGAAGTATCATCAATCTACTTTCAGTCTAACTAATGTCAATAACTAGATTATCTCATCTAGTCAAAGACCATCACTGAAAATAGCATAACTGCTTCTCTCTAGAGTTTACAAGTGAGACTCATTCTAACCATTATGATTAACTGATCTCCCTCTTGCCTTTGATAGAAGGGTGCCACTTCTATCTAGACAACCTAAAAGTGAGAAAGTGAAACTCTCTCTCTCTCTCTCTCTCTTTATTCAATCTCTTCTAAGGAAAAGAGCTCTAGCAGTGGAACCTATTCCACTTTCCCTTTCCCCTTGAAAGAGATTCCGTTGAATCCATTTACTCTGCTCATAACTGAGAACATGTACATAAGTTCTCCATGTTTTCATTCAAAACTAGTGGAGAAAGAGACTCCCATGTGAAGGAAAATTACATTGAAAAGTAGAGGAAATGAATTCCTTCTCTGAAATATAGACTAAGAGATGTTTCCTAAACACCTCTTGTCTCTAAAGGAAAATATACTCTATTCTTCTCCTATGAATAAATCAGTTTTTCCTTTCCTTCTTTCTCTCTCAAAGAGTAGGAGCTAAAGTGAGACCACTGAACTAAAGTGAGATCTCTCATGGATCTCTGAGCTGATTCCCACTTTCTCCTTTCCGTAAAAGAGAAACTTATGAATTTATTTAGTCCTCTCTTCCATAACTAATGCATAATCCCTCATTACACATATTCCTATGAAGATGGAGAACAAATCTCTCCTAACTAATGAAGGTGTATGTAGTGAAGAGTGGAGAAAATAAATTCCTAACAAGGGTCAAAGCCCTCTGCTAAAATGGTCAGCAATGATATGACATGATACCATAAACAACATGAGTATCCATACTAAAGAGCTATCTCTGCCAACCATCCTCTATGCATGGATCTATACGATCCAATCAAACTCATGGAATTGTCCTTCCTAAAAACCTGAAAATGAGTATGTGATACCAATAGTGATAAAATCACCCATCACATTCTCTACTAGAAGAATAGGTCCTCCCTAATCTATGAAGGATAATTCCTAATCCTATGGAGATGTCTACTAAAAGCTCTCCTCTGATCTAGTGAGACATGATGCCACATGGCATCACATGGGTATTTTATACCACTTGGTAGAAGAGACATGAGGAGGTCTCATATTAGCCATGGTTGAGGATTACTTCCTAATCCTCTCTCTTAAGGCATGGTTCAACCATCTCCTATTTGGATTATGTGACATTCGTTCCCCCTTAGACTGAGCTTGTCCTCAATGATCACTTGTGGACCCTTCTGACTCTTGGACCCACTTTCCATGCATGAGCACTTCCACCAACCTCAAACTCTAGCACATGGACCAAATTTGGACCTATCCCACCTTTTGTGGGTGCCCAAATGCCCATGCGCCTTCATCCAAGGCCAGTTTCACACTCACCATAGATAAGCGCTTTTTCCAAGTGCCCACGAATGAGGTGCAAACCTCCGTTTCGCCCAATTTCTCAAGTAGGCTGTGATACCAATCTAATACATTCCTGTTGCTTCCCTACTAATCATCAAGGAGCTTCGGAGAACACACACAGAGATACACCTTTGGTTCTCCTCCCAGCCACGCTCGACGTGAGATTCTCTTTTAATCATAAGATATCTATTCTCACTTAGAGACTCTCATATATATGAGACCTCCTCATGTCTCTTCTACCAAGTGGTATAAAATACCCATGTGATGTCATGTGGCATCCTTCTCAAAAGGTGATCCACACCCAATGAATATCATATGACATCCTCCTTTGGATCTTGGAGTAGGCATGACTTCATCACTTGCTACAATTCCATATAGATTTCTACCTTACGAGTAAGCTTCAATTTAGATTTGCCAAGCAGCATAGGTGTTCCTATCAATCTTCTCAATCATTGAGGGAAAACCACCTATCTTGATGTAGCTCTAATACCACTGAAAGAAACTAGAAGGGTTTCATGGAAGTAAAAATTTGAGGTCCCAAGTGATGAATATCGGTCCAACCAACTAGTAGAAGACCAACCTTCTAGCTTTTGGAAAGTCAAAATTAACTTATGAGCTTGAAATGGATGCAATAAAACACCCTATGGGCTTTGGAAGATCAATGCGAAAGGATCAATGAGATAGACTTGTACATTGACTAGCTCAAAGAACTTGCTATTTTTGGATGAATTAGTCAACTTTTCACACTCAGTGCTCCCAACCTAATTACAATTGGGTAAAATACTCTTAAAAGATAATGGCACATAAGTTTAAGATACTACACATGAATACAACTTATAAGCAAGGTATGCTTCAACTATAAGCTTAACATTGAACATATGTATCCTCAACTTTTCAGGGATGTTCATAAATAGACCATGAGATCTTAAAATCAAGGTTTCTCACATTTCTACTGAAATAGATGCTACCAATATGTATACGCATGAATCAAATGCTACCAATATATATGTATATACTTGAAGTAGACACTATTGATGTTCCAATGAATGCTCAGTCATAAAGTTTGAATCACTATATAGAGAGAACCAGCCTATGCAAGTTGATTGTAGTTGGGGATGATGATGTAGATATTAAAGTAGAGAAAATTTTGAAGATAAAAGTAAATGTATATTGATCCAACGTGATGTACAAGAGATTGTGAGTCCTTATATACTCCCTTGATGTTTTTTCATGACTTTCACATGGGTAGTGTTGGTTGTGATGAAGAATATTACTTTCCTATAATCTAGGAAAGGTGGAATATCAAACTAACTTGATTTTGGTGATTCATTGATTGATCACCAACCCAAAGAACTCGTGGTTTTCAGATTCTTTTACTTTACTCTTTAACAAGAATAAAGATTTATGGCTTTTATATGGATAAATAACCCTAGTGGAATGTCAAAGATGGTCATGAATAAGAATTCCTTAACTCTAAGGCTCACTTTAAGAGTGAATTCATACATAGAACAAATTTCAAGCATGATGAGAGCCTGATGCCCTAATAAATAAGATTGTCCAATTTGCACTAGAATAGGGTGTGAACCCAACATACCATCAATGGTAGGAGATGGACTAGGAATTCCATTCTGCATGGTTCTAGAAAGTATAAGAAATTATCAAATTTCTAGAGTTGGAATTGATCCCAATGAATTTTTGGCATTTGAAGGGAACATGGAAATTACAAAATATTTGCTTGAAAAAGATAATCCATCATGGAGAAATAGGTGGATGGACAAGAACGGAGAATGCAAGAAGATTTATATGGAAGCTCCTCTTCAATTAATGATTTGTGGATTTTGAGGTTTGCGGAAGCACTCAAACAACATAAGGAAGAAGAAGAAGCTTGGAGCACAACACACAATACTAAATGTACTACCAAGAGAAATGTACAACGATAAGTAGCCCATTAGGGTTATAGGCATATATAGAAGCCAAGGGAAAACAACCTCCTAATGAGGGAAAAAGTACCCCGGTGATTCTATTTTGTTCATGCACATCACTAGCAAAATATATCAACAAATCCCCTTGGGAGTGATGTGACGAACAAGGAGCTGACACTCATGTTTAAGGAAGTGCCAAGCTATGTGGAATCAATCCACAAAAGGACGCAAGCACAAGTCTTTGCGAAAAGCTTCAAACTTCTCCCTAGGCATTGGCTTTATAAAAAGGTCTGCAATGTTCTCCTATGTGGGCACATATGCCGAAATGATCTCTGGTGCACCTCAATGCTCTTAGTGTGAACATGGAACATAGGGTTTCTTGCAACTGCCAATGCACTTTGACTGTCAATGAAGATGGTGAAGGCAAAAGACTCACCAGCACCCAAATAAAAAATAAGGCATCTGAGCCACACACAATCAACAATCATTGTTAAAGCTATGCTATACTCAACTTCACAATTAGAAGTTGCCACAGTAGGATGCTTCTTGCTCAGCCAAGATATGCATGAGCTATCAAGCATGAAGCAAAAACCAATAGTGGACACATGAGTGTCATAGCAACCATCCTAGCTAGAGCAGAAAAGAGCATGTGGATTTGGTGGTAGTGATCCCCCCTTGGGATAGAACAATCCAAGTAGCCAGGTACCACTCAGGTAGCGAAAGATGTGCTTAACTGCCTGCCAATGCTTGACACCTAGGCAATGCATAAACCTCCTCATTTGTAAGATAGCAAACTGAATATCTGGCTAAGTAATGCATAAGTAAATCAAGCATCCAACAATGTGTTGATAGAGAACAACACCAAATGCATCTCCAACATCATGGAGGTTCAAGGGTAGACATGTCTCCATAAGAGTGGCAATAGGTTTGCAATTTTCAAGGCCAAGATGTTGTAATAATGTGTCAATATATTTTGTTTTATGCACAACTATTCCACCATCAACTTGCATAAACTAAATGCCCAAATAATGATGCAAGTGCCCCAAATATGACATCGCAAATGAGGCATGCAAATCAACCTTAAAATCAATAATATGCTTCTTAGTAGGACCAGTGGGCAGCATGTCATCAACATAGACAACAATGATGAGAAGCACATCATTTGATAGCTTAACATATAAGGTGCTCCGAATCGGATTGTTCTCAAAACCATGTGCAACCAAGTAGGCATGTATCTTTTCATACCAAGCATGTGGTGCTTGCTTCAAACCATATTATTCCTTTTTCAACCTGCATACTTTGTTTTCATGCCCTTTTTGCACAATACCACGAGGCTGAAAAACATACACTTCTTCATGCAAGTCATCATTTAGAAATGTAGTTTTAATGTCCAACTGATGTACGTTCCAACCATGATGGGCTGCAAGTGCACAGATGCTATGAACAATAGTCATTTGGGATGTAGGAGCAAATGTATCATCAAAATCAATGCCTCTTTCTTGAGCATAACCCTTTGCAACAAGCCTAGCCTTATACCTCTCAACTGTTCCATCAGGCTTTCACTTCAACTGGGCCAAGCACATAAAGACTAGGTACCATTTTTCATAATATCATATTCTGATTAGATAAAATCCATCCAATTTTTAGAATTTTATGCTTCATCAAACGAAACTTGCTCATTCTCATCACAAAGACTAGAGGCAAGCATAGCATAGCAATCTAATGCAAAAGAAGCACTATGAGATCTTGAATGAGTACAATATGATAGAGGTGCATTTAATTGCTATCTTGCAAAGTCTGTACCAACCATTTAGACATAGTCTTGGCCTCCTCTATACCACTTCTCTCATCAATGAGTGCATCATGTAAATTTGCATAAGAAATGCAATGATCTGCTTCATCACATGAAACCCGTAGAGGTTGAGAAATTGCCTCATTTGGACCAAACTAGACAGTCCACCTGTAAAACGAGGCAACAAAGTATCATACATATCGTTGGAGCTAATTGATGTCTCCTTAGTACATGAAGTAATGGCTGAATAGCATCTTCCACAAAAACAACATCACGGCTAAGGAGAATATGTTTAGTCTATGGATGATACAAATGATGGCCTTTGCTTTCAGAATTGTACCCAACAAAAATACATTTTACTGCTTTATCATCCAATTTCATGCATTGTTGTTCAGGCACTAATGCATATGCCAGACAACCAAAAACACAGAGATGAGCAACATATGGCTTACAACCATGCCAAGCCTCATATTGAGTGATAGACTGCAGTGCTTTAGTGGGACACTTGTTAAGTACATATGTTGCACACATAATAGCCTCAAGGCAAAAACTATGTGGTAAAGCCTGATCCTTGACCATACACCTCGCCATCTCAAAAGCAAGAATAAAGAACTCATGACCCAACTTCTATTAAACCAACCAATGGAGAGTATAGTATATGAGAGTGAGAAGATCCAAACACAAAGAATGCAACTTGGAGAATATGCAGCACAACTCAATACTAAAAGTGAACCAATAACTTATCTAGAAGCAAAGTATACAACATATACTAATGAGCTAAAGAAGACATGGGAAGAGTCAATTAGGCTATACTTGGAACATTGTAATGTTCTTGTTTAGATGAGGGATATTTGCAAAAGTAAATTACAAATAGAAAAAAGATTTATACAGTCAAAAGAACCAAGTCCAAGAGAATACTCAACTCATCATATAATTACAGACACAAATTTCTCAATTACAAGGAGAGAAGGGGAATCAAACAAAGAACATGGGTCTCCATATTAATTACAGGTAAACCCTTCTTTTTTTTTTGGTGTCAAGATGATGTCAATGGCCAAGTTTTTGGGAGGGATGGAGAAAATAAACAAGGGCTCAAGTTTCCACTATTATTGAGTTTGACACTATTGATATATTTAGGTAGTGATGTGTATGAACACTCTAGGACCGCCGGGGCACTTTTTTCCCTCTTTAGGAGGCTTTTTCCCTAGCTTCTATATACGCCTATTGCCCTAATGGGCTACTTATCTTTGTACATTATCTAGTAATACATTCAGTATTGTGTGTTGTGCTCCAAGCTTCTTCTCATTCCTTGTGTTGTTCGCGTGCTTTCGTAGACGCTTATCTCCAATAATTGGTATCAGAGCAGGTCGTCGCTTCATCTAGGGTGCCATCGACACTCCTCCAGCTGCAGTCTCAGAATCACACGAATTTTGGTGAGCATACCTAGCGTGTTTTTGAGATCAAAATAGCTTCACTATATGGTGCCGAAATCACAATATGAGCTCGTTTCGGCCTCCAAACGCACTATCACAATGCTTGTACATGCTATTTTGTCTTTTTGTGCCAAACATATATACCAGGTTCTGTTCGCCAGTATAAGCGTCTTGAAGTCTGTTATAGGTCTAGTAGAATTTGTTTGGGTAGTTCCGTTCAACTTTTTGAGATACAATCAATTTTTTGCATCAAGGTATTTTAGTCACTTGCCATGGCTGAAAGCAGTGATGTATTCCGTATGTTGGCCATTGAGGATAAGTTGGATGGTACCAACTACCCGTTATGGGCTTATATGATGCGACATGTATTGGTTGCAAAAGGACTGTGGAAAATTGTGAAGGGTGTTGAAAAACATCCTATCACACCTGCAACTGTTACAACTGCAGGTACAGAAGCTGATGCAAAAGGTGTCGAAGATGATGATATTCTGCATATTCTTGTTTGTGCTGCGGTTTCTGCTGCACCTACTGCAGAGCAAATTTGTTGGGATGGCAAAGATGCCTAGGCACATGCATTGATAGCTTTGTCGGTCAAACGCGCCATTATTCCTCACATTCGCTCTTGCACAACAGCTAAGGATGCTTGGGATACACTTTTACCACATTGTACCAAGCTAGGAATGAGGCTTGTGTTGCTTACCTCTGAAAACAGTTGACGAGTGAGCACATGAATGAAGGTGATTCTATGGACAATTTTCTAACAAAGATCAAAGACTTGAAGGAACAATTGATTTCTACTGATGAGGTTATACCAGATAGCTCACTTGTGCAGACCGTTCTAAATGGTCTTCTTGATTCATATCAAAGTTTTGCTTCTACTCTTCGGTTAATGATGAAAGGCAATCCAAATGCCTTATCATTTGAGGAGTTAGTCTCTGTTATGTTGTAGGAAGATCAGTCCAGGCAGAACAGGTCCATTATGCGTGTTGAAGATCAAGCTTTCCTGGCTAGTCAGAAGGGCAAAGGAAAATGGAGCTCTTCAACTAGTAAGGAGAAATCTGCAAATGCTGCACATTCGAAGAAGGAAGATAAAGATGAGAAGAAATCAAAAAAGCAGAAATTGTTTTGCAAGTACTGTAAAGGGAATGATCATATCATAAAGAACTATCCAAAACTAGCTACTAAAGAGGCAAAGAAGAAAGAGGCTGGAATGATTGTTGCAGAGGCCTCTACACCAAAAACAGAGTCTGCTAATCTTATGCAGGAAGAAGAATGGGAGTTTACTACTGTCTGCAGTTTTGGCCCATCTTCTCATGAGCAGTGCATGTTTGCTGTAGACTCAGATGTTTGGTACAAGCAGAAATTGTTTTGCAAGTATTGTAAAGGGAATGATCATATCATAAAGAACTATCCAAAACTAGCTGCTAAAGAGGCAAAGAAGAAAGAGGCTGGAATGATTATTGCAGAGGCCTCTACACCAAAAGCAGAGTCTGCTAATCTTATGTAGGAAGAAGAATGGGTGTTTACTACTGTCTGCAGTTTTGGCCCATCTTCTCATGAGCAGTGCATGTCTGCTGTAGACTCAGATGTTTGGTACTTTGACAGTGGGGCGACCAAACATATTACCTCGCTGTGTAGTTTCTTCTCTTCACTCGAGCCTGCCCCTATAGGGAATACTATTACATGCGCCAAAAACTCCTCTTATCCTGTTATGGGAGTTGGTAAGATCATTTTGACTACTGCTGATGGTAGTTCTTTCACTTTGTCAGATGCTTTATTTGTGCCAGGGATCAAGAAGAACCTGTTATGAGTTTCTGCATTAGCCAAGATTGGCTTGGTTGTGAAATTTGTTGATGACAGGTGTACAGTTCATGATATGTCAAATGGAGATGTGATTATTGCTTCTGGCATTCTATGTCATGGGCTGTATAAGCTCATAGACTATGAAAGGTTTGTGAATGATTTGGCATGTGCAATACATGATCCTCAGGTTATGTCAGATGCAAAGCTTTGGCATGCATGCTTTGGTCATCTGAATTTTGCTAGTTTGCTATGCCTACAGAAATCTGAAATGGTGTCCTCTTTGCCCAAACTTGAGGCATGTGGAAAACATGTCTGTGAAGGCTGTATTTTGGGCAAAATGCAGCGTTCCTCATTTCCAAAAGATGGTTCAGTTCGGGCTACTCAGAAATTGCAGCTTGTACATAGTGATGTCTGTGGTCCTATGCATACACCTTCTTTTGGAAATTATCTTTACTTCGTGAATTTCATTGATGATTTTTCCAGGAATGCATGGGTATATCCATTGAAGGCAAAGTCCAAAGTGTTCATGTACTTCAAACAATTTTTGGTTTTGGCTAAAAATCTATCAGCATGTAAAATGGGCACCCTCCGTTTTGATTGAGGGGGGGAATATATGTCTTCTGATTTTAATGCATTTTTGGTTGAATGTGGGATAAAACACTAGTGTATAGTGCCATATACACCTCAACAGAATGGAGTTGTTGAACGAAAGAACAGGTCACTCATGGAGATGGTGAGGTGTATGGTCAAGAGTGAGGCTTTACCACATAGTTTCTGGCTTGAGGCTGTCATGTGTGCGGCATATGTACTGAACAGGTGTCCCACTAAAGCGCTGCAGTCTATCAGTCCATATGAGGCTTGGCATGATTGCAAGCCATCTGTTGCTCATCTCCATGTTTTTGGTTGTTTGGCATATGCATTAGTGCCTGAAAAACATCATAGAAAATTGGATGACAAAGTAGTAAAATGTATTTTTGTTGGGTACAGTTCTGAAAGTAAAGGCTATCATCTGTATCATCCACAAACTAAATGCATTCTGGTTAGCCGTGATGTTGTTTTTGTGGAAGATGCTATTCAGCCATTGCTTTCATGTACTAAGGAGACATTTATTAGCTCCAAAGACATGTATGATACTTTGCTGCCTCTTTTTACAGGTGGTTAGTCTAGTGCTGGTCCCAATGAGGCAACTTCTCAGCCTTTGCAGGTTTCATGTGATGATGCAGATCATTCCATTTCTGATGCATATTTACATGATGCACTAGTTGATGAGAGAGCTGATATTGAGTAGGCAGAAACTATGCCAAAATGGTTGGGGCAGATCTAGCTCAGTGATGAGTAGCACCTCCTTTAATGTCAATCCGGGAAGACATGAGGATGGTATGAAGACCTCGAGCAAGTGGAGGCACAAGTGCGTGAGTGAGAAGCACACAAACATGCACACACATACACACACACGCGCACACACGGCAAGACAACGATTGAGAAGCAATGGAGTTCTTAGATTACTTTCAAAAAGCTCTTACAAGTTCGTTTCAATTACAATCTAACCTCAAAAATGACCTCTCTAGCTCCTTTTATAGTTTTTGACTAACTTTGGCCCTGTTCAGACCTAGTGTCCGGCCTAGTTAAAAATTAGGTTCCAAGGCTTATTAGAGGGCTCAAATGAGATCTAAAAAATATGAAAATTGGCAGGTGGATACTTCTAAAGCTCCTCAAGCTCAAGGACTCCTTGGCTTGCACAAAATGGAGCTACAAAAATACGAAATGATATTTACAATGGTTTATAGTGATGAAAATCACTATTTGTGTAGGGATTTTCTCTGTTGATTTGTCATACACCTCTTTAAGCTCCCTACTTGCTCTTTCTTCTTGTGTGCTCAACTCCTTGATGTCTGCAAAATTAGATGGCCTACTTGCCAGATCTTCTTTGACTGCCATGTCTACTTGTGCTATCCCTTCGCTCTGACTCTCTTCGTCTTGTGGCTCCTTCGGTTCCCTGACTGCTGCCAACACCCCCCCACTCTCGCGTCTGTCGCCCCTGACAGACCCTTGTCTAGAGGATTTTTGAACATAATATTGGACGACATCGGAGGCTAGGTGGTGTTCTTCGAGTCGTAAGCCGCGTGCGAGATCTGTGAGCAAATCATCCCAATTCACAGGTCCGGGAACATCTGGATGAGGCACCCTCAATTGTTCTGAGTGAATAGTTCTCTCCACAGCAAATAATTGGAGGAGATGTGATGGTCTGGGTATAAAGATTTCGGAGTGATATTCCCAGAATCCTGTGATGAACATCTCCTCAAATGTCTATTTAAAGCAGGCTGGGAGGTACTTGATTCTGGCGTGCCAAGAATATATTACTTCAATTGATGGGGTGGTACTTATATCGTACACCAGATCCTGGTTTCCTGTTACGAAGCCTGCTCCTGAGAAGTGAGGGTCCTTAATGTTCTTAAACGTCCTGAAAGTGATCAGCATTAATTCAAATATTTTCATACACATCTGGGCCATCACATCGGGATTATTGCGTAGCTGAATGCTCCAGTGACGGATTGTAGAAATCATGTAGTTCACCGTGGGGGGTCCTCGTGGAGGTGCTAGATAAACGTAATTTAACCATTTTGCGCAGGCTTTGATGTCTCTGACGACAATAGTGAATTCAGGCCAGGTGCGCCTTCGAAGAACTGGAATGTAACAAGGATTATATTTAATAAACAGCGGCATATTATTCCAAGTTCGGACCATTTCAGGATATGTTTCCAAAAGCCTGATCCTCCAGGTGGGTTGATGGATGGACCCACGCTTAGCACTTTCCGGTATATCATCTGGACCAAATTGTGTAGCAAATGTGGGAGGCTTGCCGCATCGTCGTTGAATCTCGGCGTTGTAATCGGCCAACAGTATGCAGTATGGCACATATTGGTCATTATTGGTGCCGATCCATCTATGATGAGACATGCTTCTGAAATATTCTGACTTTATGACAGTTTCTTCTAGGTTTGCTAGTGATTGGATCTGAATGGCCACCCGTTCTTCGTGTGTGTTCGCTGTCCTTTCCAGTGTCTAAAGCCACTCGGGTGCTTCCACTTCCAAGGTGTCTAGTCCCTCTGAGGTTCGTTGCCCTCCTGGCATCGGCATAGGAATATACGTTTCATCGTATGAATCATCTACCTCAATAGGGACCAACTCTTCTGGCTCTGGTTCTACTACTGGAGAGGGCTGTCTCTCGTATGTCAGTAACCTCTTTTGTAATTTTGCCACCTGCTCTGTTAAGGCCTTTACCTCGTCTGAGGTAGAGGTTGATGGGACACTTTTCGGTTGTTCTTCCTGTTCCTTAAGTCTGCTCTGTAGTGTGTCACGTTCTCTTTCCAAGTCATCATGGGCTTCCAGGAGATCTGCATAGCTTTCCAAAATGGTTTTCATCGTCTCCGAGGGAACTGCTTTGAACTGCTCTGGATCTATCTCGTGGGGAGAGCCTTCCATTGCCGCTTCCAGATTCTCTTCATTTTGTTTCTGCAGTCTCTTGTTCTCTTCAAGTGCTGTGGCCATATGTATCCTGAGTAGCGCCAAGTTACGTCTGACTCGTAGGTTATCGGCCTGGTATACTTCGAGCAAGGCTTCTAATTGTTTGACGCCTGATTCTTTCGATGGTTGGGGTGCCTCTAGTAGTGTTTGGTGAGCCTGCTCAAGCGTTGTATAACGTTGATTTACATCTGCATTTTCCTCTTCAAGAATTTTAAATTGCCTTTGTAAGTTCTGGTGATTTGTTGTCAGTTGTTGATACCGGCCGTCCAGAGCTCTGTACTCATTCTGAAGCTGATATACACATTGATTTAATGCTAGAAATATACTATTTACATTAAATGATGTAGGGAGGGGTGAAGATGCAGGGGGAATGGGGGCGGGAAGGGGAGTTGTGAATGATGTGGATGCAAGTGGAGATGTGGGTGGAGGGGGTATGGGAGATGGAGGTGGCATGGGGGGAGGGAGCGGTGCAGTGGCAAGAGATGTTTCCATAGTGTCAAATGTTTGAGTGACTGTGTAGATGGGGATCGTGGGTGGGGTGGATGTGACGTTAGTGAAGAGAGTGGTGAAAGTGGGCATGGTGACTCCCCCGAATTGGATTCCCGGAGAGAGTGGAATTCCCATGATGATTGTGGTGGTAGTGGACGTGGTGGTGATAGTGTCATGTGGTGGAGTGAGTTGTGTAGTGAGAGGTGGGGAGGGTGGTGACAGTGGTGCTTCCTGATGTTCGTCTGCTTGCGTTGTATCTCCTGGTGCTGATACATTGATATGAATTTGTTTCCCGGACCTCATGGGACGGGCGGGAACTCTTTTCTCAAATCGGTGAATGTAGGCCATTGCCTCATGAATGGCCTCATCCAATCCTACTGCATCGGCGTGTAGGTTTATGGATTCGATGAACATGTCATCCACGCCTTCCTCCGCCAGCAATTGGTTCATGAGTTTCTTGCCTGCTTCCAGTGACATTTTATGCTGTTCTTGAACTAGCTGCATGGTTTGATATAGTCTTTTTATTTGTGCCGAATACGCAGGGGCACTTGCTAACTCTGAAAGTTCATCATACTCTTGTTCTTCGTAGGCTTCTTCCTCTTGTTCGGTCTCTTGTTCATCTACCTCGACTTCTACAACTTGTGGTCGGGTGGGGGCTGACGTTGTTGTATGGGGTTGTGGTTCCTGAGCTCGCTCTGTCTCCGTTTTGAGATTAGAGTCGTAGATTAGTCTAGCCACTTCTTCATCAGTGAGATCATTGAGAGTAAACCCCTGTGGAAACTCCAAATCTGATGGGACGGGTGGAAACACCAGATTGGGTCCCTCTATACTTGGTCTTGGTAGCCGAATGGTGAATGGTCTAATGCGTTGGGAGGGGTAATTTCTGGTGTAGTGGTGGCTCCCCTTGGTTGAGCGCAGGGTAGTTGGACTCCCCCTCTCATCTTCTTTGATGGAGGACCTGCCGCTGATAGCCTTCTCTGGAATTCCTGGGCCCGGGACCATACCCGCTGAATAGGCACGTCATAGGCTAGACATCGATAGATTATCTTGGTTAGAGCACAACATCCGTGAAGCACATTTTTCTGCTTCTTGTTCCACCGTTGATGGGCTAGGTGAATCTGATCTATGATCCAATGTGGTACGTTGATAGGGAGGCTTTCTGTTTCCGCCAAATACAAGCTAAACCATATTTTCTTTGGGGGCATGGTGAATCTTTCCTGGGCGGGGAAAGCAAAATGCTGCATGACGGTCCGTAGGTGAAGAGCGATGGTCGGTGTCATCGCTACCATATCCTTCAGCTTATTGAGATCTTTATGTTTCATTCTGCCTGGAACCATTGTTTCTTTTTCAGTAGGAATGTGCATACCATACATGCCCAATGCTTCTCGTACCAGATTGAGCGTCAGTTTGAATCTTTTAAGTTCGTGGCCCGGCAACAGTGAGGGTAACACAAATGTGCTGTCTCCTCCCTTGGCCCTGCTCGGAGTGATGGTACTGATAAGATAAGAACAACGCAAGAAATCCAGCTTTGGTAAGTGGGCCCTGAAATAACTGTCCAAGCCAGCTTTGGTCCATACTGAACGCATTACTTCGGCATTCTGATAGCTCTCAAACTCGCGCGTGAAGAAATGGTAGCGTCCCCATTTGCCATTAAACTCCAATTCAGCTTCCCAGAAATAGGTTCCATCACCCAATGGTCCTGCAACATCACTGAACCAATGAGCGTGTTTGCCCACCTGAGAGGTGTGTCCCTGAGGAGGATCCTAAATTGGGAGCACATGCACAGCTTGAAGTTCTTGCGGTCTTTCGGTGAGATGTGGCTCGAGGAGGAGTGTTTCTATATCCACAATCTGTGCGCTGGATCCGGCGTGAGAACTGGAACCTCCGGCTTCTGCCATGGCACTGTTTGCTTGTTGGTTCTGTGAGAATATAGAACCATGTGTTAACATTGTAATGGACAGAATAAACCCGTTGTTGTCCCCGTTACAACATTAACATGAGGTAGATGATGAGTCAGTGGTTAGTAAGTGCACGATGACAATGTGTGTAGTTAATGCCTGGTTAGTCCTAGAAGCTAGATGGAAAGGTGCGCTGTCTGACTAATGCAGTTAGTAAGTTGAGATGAATTCACAGATTGGGGTCGGGGGGTTTATTACAAGTCTTAGGTTGCCAAACACCATGAATGGCTTTTGGTCTTGGTTTTGTGGAGATTCGGGAGGGTTGCATGAGTAATTCTACTGGGAGTTGTTGTGTCATCGAGACCCATTTACGAGTGAGTTTGTGCGTGCTTCTAGGCGGCAGTGTGTTCGAGTGTATCAGACAAGAGTGGGTGGCGGCTGCTTGAGCAAGTGAACTATGTCGTGTAAGATGTGAATTGTGTGGGACTAGTTGAGCCCGCAAGCAAGCCTTAGGCACCCAAATTTGTCTTGATTGTGGGTCAGCCTTCATTGACTTCTTGGGTACCCAAATGGATTTCACTTTCTCAACAGAGGTTTTAGGAGTCCTCTTATTAGCATCAAGTCGTTGATTACTAATAGGAAGTTGAGACCGTTGTTGCCGCTTAGTTACGGCCGACAGCTCGTCTTTCCGCACCCACATTTGTTTCATCGGCTGAGTTGTTCTGCTTCGCGCGTTCTTTTGGTCTCTCGCCCAGAGAGTCTTGAGTGATTGATGTGCCCTTAGTTGCTGCCTCCTTCTGGCCTTTGGAAAAGAAGGGAGTTCCATAGTGGTTCTGACTCCTTTTTTGAGATCTTCATTCTTCTGCATCACATAGCCTTGGACAAGAACAGCATGGTCAACTTCATGTGCACTCTTGGAGGGACCAGGAGTCCGTGTCTTTCCTAGTTCCTTGAGTGCTCCATTATTTAACTCCATTGTAATTCTAGTTTGATTCACCCATACCTGAAGAAGTCCACTCCTTAGGTTTAAGTTGACTGCTTGGTCATAGATCCAGTCTTGGCCCAAGACAAGGGGTTCCGTGAGGTCCTCATCTTGACATACTAGTACTTTAACTGTCATTGCCTCATCATGAATATAGAGGGGAAGTTCCACCTCGCCCATGCAAGGGGTTTCCACACCTCCCAATCCTATGAGATATGCTTCCACAGGATTGACAGTTAATTGCAACTCTTGACAGTAAGACAATTTAACAGCACTAGTGGCTGCACCTGAGTCAATCAAGGCTCTTACAGTCCTTGCACTCTTTCCTTGTCCTATATCTAAGGTTATGAAAGGACGTCGATCGGTTATCTTATGTGAGCTAACACTTGAAACTTCACACATAGCCATGTCATATCCCTGATCTGCATATGCATCGTGCCTAGGGTGCTCTCTACCTTGTCTTCTTAATTTCATTCTTCGTATGCGCTCTAGGGCTTCTACTTGAGCTTCCTCTCGAATTCGCTTTTCTTCCTCTTTGCGTTTCTTAGCAGTATTGAGTCGACTTAGCATTTCCTCCGTGAGGGGTTCCTGATACAACTTGACTCTGCATCCGCTAATATAGTTTGGGAGAACATCACCCTCTAAAGTGGCTAGTTGTACTGCTCCACTCGTGGAAATCCTGTTGATGATCATAGGTCTGTAGCCTCTCTTTTCTAGCTTCCTTGCATGTTGTTTCAATGTGTAGACTAAAACTAGATCTCCTGCTTTCAAGCCCTTATCCTTCACATGGGCATCAAAGTATGCCTTCTGTCTCTTCTTAGCTGCATATATCCCTGCAGCTGCTCTCAGTCTTGTTTCTCCTAATCGTTCAAGATCAAAAAGTCTAGAGGAGAGTTCATGACCCGTCCATTCATGCTCTTGTGCCACTTTCAATGTAGGTATCAAAAAGTCTAAAGGTAGCACAGCATTTTGACCAAACACCATTTGAAAGGGAGTGGCTTGGAGTACTGTTTTGTAGGCAACTCGGTATGCCCAAACAGCATGGTGTAGCTGTTTATCCCAATCAGAGCGTTTATTGTTCACTAATTTTGTTAGTACATTGCATAAGATCTTGTTGGTGCTCTCAGCCTGGCCATTTGCTTGAGGGTGATAGGGGGCAGACTTCTTATGTACTACCAAGAATTCTTGGAGCAGATTTTCAATCACTTCATTCAAGAAGTGAGTGCCTCTATCACTAACTAGCTCTATGGGTAGCCCGTATCTAGTGAACACATTCTCAAATAAAAACTTAGCTGTTGTTTGAGCATTGTTCTTCGTTGTGGCTTTTACCTCTACCCACTTTGTTAGATAGTCTGTCGCAACAATGATATATTCTGCATGTGAACCCTTGGCTGGGGGATTAATAGGACCTACGAAGTCTATTCCCCACTTAGAGAATGCACATCCACCCATCATAGGTTTCAGTGGCATCTCATCTTTACGTATAGGATACTGAGTTCTCTGACAGACATCACATTGTTTCACATAGGTATGTGCGTCCATGTGAAGGGTCGGCCACCAGAAGCCCGCAAATAGTATTACCTTGATCACCCGATCTGGTCCAAAGTGTCCTCCTGCTACACCTTGGTGAGCAGTTTCCAAGATCTTGAGATATTCACTTTCATGGACACATAGTCTCAAGTAACCATCTTTACCACGTTTGTATAGATTATCGCCAATGAGAGAGTAATCCTGGGCTTCTTGTTCTACACTCCTTTTCCTAGCCAGAGTCATGTCTGGAGGGAATGTTCTCGTCCTCAGGAAGGATACTAGTGGTTCACTCCAATCTGGCACTAGGGACACTTGATAAAGCGTGGCGTGTTCCACAGGTGGTTTAGTGCAACAGATTGGGCGTTCCTTGCACAACCTTTGGACATCAGCTTCCATAGTTGGCCAATGTGCTCCAAGTCTCCTTAGTGTCTGTAAGGTTCGTTGCTTTGAGTAGTGTTGCTCTAACGCACCTACATGTGCTAAATGCAACCATTTATTGTACTCGTCCTCTTCCACACAACAAGCCAAGATTCCTTGATCCGTGTGCTTGTACATGCTTCCTGCCATGATGTGGTACTTTTGGGCTTTCACGACCTCTCTATTCCGTGTGTTTACTACTGGATGGTTAGGCCTGTATGTCAATACTGGTACCAATGGCTTAGCCCACTGCGGTACAACTTCCAAATTAAACAAGTAAGCATCAGGAAGGTCATCTGATACTCCTTGTGGGGCTTCTCCAGATGTGAGCCTAGAAAGGTGATCTGCTCTCAAATGAGTCCTCCCTTTCCTTACCACAACCTCGAAATCATATTCCATTAGTAAGAGAAACCATCTTACTAATCTTCCTGTATTGCATGGCTTGTTCACGAGATATAACAATGCTTGGTGATCAGTAAAAAATTTAAACTTATTTGCAAGTAAATAGTGTCTAAATTTCTTGACTGCATATACCATGCCTAAGCCTTCTCTCTCAGTAGTGGTGTAATTTCGTTCAGCTGCATTCAATTGTCTACTGGCATAGGCAATTGGAAGATCCATGTTACTTTCACCAGTAGGTTGAGCAAGCACACACCCAATAGCGTAATTGGATGCATCCACGTGAACATGGAATGGCTTATTCCAATCTGGTGTGGTTAAGATTGGTGCTGAACATAATCGCCGTTTAAGCTCCTGGAAGGAATTCTCACATTCATCCGTCCACTCAAAGTTTGTCAGAAGTCCGTACATGGGCTTTGCAATGACAACATACATGTGAATGAACCGGCGATAGTAACCACAATGCCCCATGAAAGCTTGTACTTCCTTGACATTCCTTGGCCTAGGTAGCTCTGCTATAGCTCTCACTTTCTCTTCGTCAGTAGATATGCCATTCTTTGACACTATGTGTCCTAGAATCTTGCCTTGCCTGACCATAAAAACGCACTTTTCTGGGTTCAGGCAGACTTGATATTCTCTACATTCGTCAAAGATTTGTCTGAGTTCAGGAATATGGGTTTGTCTGATGTTGGAATGAGCACAAAGGTCATCAACATAGACCTCTAAATTCTTCCTCAGGAACTCCTTAAATACATGGCACATTAGTCTCTGGAAGGTAGCTGGTGCATTGGTGAGCCCAAATGGCATTACACGAAAGGCAAATATACCCCACTCTGTGGCAAAAGCTGTCTTATGCTGATCTTCTGGAGCTATGGCTACTTGATTGTAGCCCGAAAATCCATCGAGGAAGCTGTACACTTCCTTGCCTGCTACTCTTTCTAAGAGATGCTTTGTGATAGGAAGCGGATAGTTATCTCGAATTGTGGCTGCATTAACCTTCTTCAAGTTAATGCACACACGCAGCTTGCCATTCTTCTTGGGCACCACTACGATGGGGGATACCCACTCAGTGTGCTCAATTTCATAGATAAATCCAGCTTCAACCAGTCTATCTATCTCCTCTTTGATCTTAGCAGCGTAATTATCATTATATGTATAGGGCTTTTGCTTAGAGGGTTTAGCATCTGAGGTCATGGGGATGGTGTGTGAGCATATGTCAGGGTCAACACCTTTCAAATCCTTGTAACTCCAAGCGAATACATCTCTGTATTCTCTTAGCAAGGCTATTAATGCATGCTCTTCTTCCTCTGTTAGGTCATGGCCTATGTACGTGCATCTCTCCTCTCCTTCTTCTAGGGCCACTACTATTTTCTTGGTGGTTTCTTTGTTATCATAGGCCTCTCCTGATTGTGCCTCTCGTTTAGGCATTCTTATCATGACTCTCCTGTCGTCTATCTCATACTTCTTAAAATTTTATGGGACCTCAAACAAAGATTCTTCCTCTTCTGGTGAGACTTCTTTCTTCTTTCGTTTCTTCCCTTCTTCCTTCGGGGTCACATGTGTTGCTAATCTTACATCATTTGTAAGCTCTCCATGCCTCTGGGGTTGAAATTCTACTTCATGGAAGTATTCTTCATCTGATGCAAATGGTGGGTCCATAATGATTGACTCTAGATCGGAGTCACTTGCATCCTCAAATGCATCAGGGCTAGGTTCGCATTCTTCTAGAACTGCCTCTCCCATGAGTGGCTCTATGGAGAAGACTGAAATGTCATAGCCATCCTCATCACAGTGGGGTGTCCATTGTTCTTCATTGATGGCTACATCCATTGTTGCTAGGATTTCTGCCCAGCCGTGAGGTTTAAATTCTTCGTCTGGAAAAACTACAGGTGCATAGGCTGGGTCTTGGATTGATCTATGGGTTTCTTTTGCACCTACCTCTCTAGCTTTTTCTTTCTTCTCTTCGTCCACTGCTACTTTGCACATCCATAAGTGGGTGTCTTCATGCATCCAAGAGGATCCTGACCCTATGGAATGCACCGATTCCGTATCATCTTTGGCTCTATGGATGGGATTCCATTGGATAGGAGGTACATCTCTATGAGAGTAATCCTTGAGATTTACTTTGGTTGTAACACCTAAGTGTTGCAAATACAAGGAGTTGGTTCCCCAATCCTGTACCACTTGCAACTGTCGCATAAAAGGTCGTCCCAAGATCATCTCATAGGCATGATTTTTGCTGAAGTCACATATGGCAAATGTGTGCTCAAACTCGACACCACATGTGGTGAGAGTTATTCCTTCTAGCAATCCTAAGGGTCTCTCAATATGACCATCGGCCATCTGCAATTTCATTCTCGTTGGCCTGAGTGCTGGCTTGCCCCAACGCTTCCATAGGGAAGTGGTGGCAATTGAAACTCCTGCACCTGAGTCCACAATTGCCTTGGTGGTGTACTCCTGGTAGGTTATGGGAAGATAGGTGTTCCCTTCTTCACCTTCACACATATCTCCTATCTTATCCAAGGGTATTTCTGGCACTGTCCTTTGGGATCCTACCTGGGAACGAGGTTTGGCTATTTCTGGTACTTGTTTGGCTACATGTTTCCACACTTCTGGTCTGACCTTAAGCAGCTCTTCCAAAGTGAGATTGCACTGCACTTTGGTGTTCTTCACTACCTCTGTGTTCCTAGGTATGACTGAATCTTCGTTTCTTACCATGACTGTGGGTGCTCTCATACAAGTGGACTTTGCTTCCCATGGGCCTGTGAAATGGGGTAGTTCTTGTAAAGAATTAGACTCGAAGTATAATCTTTCTTGAGATTGGGTACTCTCCTGCTCTCCATAAATGGATGGAATGTCTTGTGGGAATTGGTAATGTGCATCATCCACAAGTTCAATGGGAGGAGGGACTTCACTTTCTTTAGCCCATTTGTCTTCTTGAATCTCGCGTAGGAATTCTGGTGTGAACCGATTCATAGAAGATGATGTGTCTGGCTCCGTAGAGTTAGGCACATAGGCTTCCTGAGCAGGAATGCTTACTCTTTCACTTGCCTTGCCCTTGTGTTGAGAGGCTGGTTCCTTTTCTGATTGTGCAATCAGCTTCTCTATTCTTTCTGGGGGGGGGTTGTCTGGTTCAGTGGAATTGGGCACATAAGCTTTCGGTGGGGGATGGGTCATGTTTTTGCTTGCGTTATCTCTTTCTTGATTTTCTTCTTCCTTGGCAGATCTTGCAATTATGCCCTCTAACTTCTCTAGAAGTCCATCCAAGTGTAATTGCGTCTTGGCTGAGCCCGAGTAATTGAAAAGGCGACTGGCTTCAAACATAGTCTGAGCCAATGCGACCATTTTCACGCAAAGCTTGGTTCTTTCTATCTCTAGGTCAGCTCTAGGGTAACACTTGTCATGATCCGTGACATTTGGCCCTTCTTGGATTCTGGCCTGATATGCTTTAAGCATCATGTCTATATCTTCAGGAGTGGGATCAGCTAATACTGATCCTACTCTAGGGGGTGGTGGAATCGTATGAGGTGGGTTGGAAGGTGGCGGGTCAGATGGCGATGGGAATGGTGGTGGTGGGGTAGTGTGAGAGGGAGTTTGAGATGTGAGTTCAGTTATCCTGGCTTAGGTTTCTCTTATGCTTTCCTCAAGTTCACTCATCTTTTTAGCCCATTGTCTTTTCATTCTTTCCCGACTATCTTTCCATGCTCTAGTCCTTTTCTTTGTCACGCTCTCGGTTTCACCAGCCTCTGGGTTCTTATCCTGGTTTACTCCTTGGTTCTGTTGCAATGCCTGAGCTCTAGTCACTACCTGTACTGGTGCGGTGGATGTCACACTTCTTGTGGAGTCTACCACCAACCCAATAACGTTAATAGGAGTGATTTTTGGCATATTATTAGGAATCTTAGGGCAGTCTCGTAAGAGATGCTCCTTTCCACATTCTTGGCAGAAGCCCTAAATTGTTACTGACTGGGGTTGTGTTGGTGGAGGTAAGGGACAATCACGAATGAGGTGATCTCCCTAACATCTGTAGCATGGTCCTCTAGGGAATGGGGGTCTTACCTGCCTAGGTTGAGGCTTAGGATTGGGGTTCGTATACATGACGTTTGTGTAATCTGACTCCCAACTAGGTTCACTCGGTTCCTCACTATAGTAGGACTCACCATGCTCAGGAGACTGCATGTAGTAGGCCTGGGGACTATCGACATGTGTAGAATCAAAGCTATGGTCACTGGGGTCACTTTCAGAGAGCAAAGGTGTTACGAGGACTATAGCTCTATTCAGGTTCTCTTCTGCAGCTGCATATTTTACTGGGATCGCATTAGCTGGGGCAGGGGGTTGTTGTGCTAACACAGGCTGAGGCCTTTGGAGGTTTTGGTATGGTTGCTGATAATGTTGTTGTGGCCTGCCATATGGCTGTGGGGGGTACGGGTTCTGGTATCTTCCCTGCTGAGGGTATGGCTGAGGGTAGGGTTGCCTAACCGCCTGCTTGTTGTATGGGCAATCTTGTGCGGTGTGATTGGTGTACCTCCGTTCTATGGTGCAGTACTGACTACTAGAATTTACTTGGGGTTGAGCCATAATGGGACAGACATTTGCCATATGGTCACCTCCACAAGTATAGCATCTTTTCACAGGGGCATACCTTGGGATCTGTTTGCTAGTGACACCTAATTTATGAGCTACTTTCTCTGCAAGTTCCTCAATTGATGTGGATTGCGTGGAAGAGAGGCTAGAGGCACTATCTGAATCTTTGTATATCTTGGAAAGCTCTAACTCCTCCCCTAGGTTATCCTCGATGTCAATGCACATGCGTACACACTCTTCTATAGTCCTAGGGTCCTTCAGATACACATATGACCTCAATTTGGTACTTAGCAATCCATCCAAGAATAAAGCCACTTGCTTAGCTGGTGTGGGTAGCTCCGAAACAAGGCATCTTTCTAAGTATTGTCTAAATCTTCTTCCTGCAAGTCTCACGGTTTCTTGAGGGGTTTGCTTGAAGCTGTGAATCAGCGAGGAGGTATTATGCCTTATGCCACTCTTAGAAAATTCAATAATGAAAGCCTCTAGGAGTTGGTCTATGCTCCTGAACTGTCTTTCGTTTAGTGGTTGAAACCATGTCAGGGCAGTGTTCCTAAGGGTCAGACCAAAGGCATTGTACTACGTGAATAGATCCTCCACTTGTTCAGCTCTCAAGACTTGTCTAAACTCAGCCACATGATCGTATGGATCTCCAGTGCCATCGAAGTAGTTCTTCATGGACTTAACTAGCTGAGTTGGTCTCAAAGTCCTTGTGTGCTCTCTAGGTCGTGGTAGAGGGAACTCATCCGCATTTCTTTGATTCCTGTGAGCTCTAAGTATCTCAGGTTCTACTCTATTTGTTTTCGTCCTCGTTCTTTCTCTGCCCCTTGAGTTGGCAAAGCTCACCTCCGGCCTTTATCTATGTTTGTCTCTTTGAGTTCCGTGAGCGTGGGAGGTTCCAGCTCCTGGGTGGCCAAAGGACACGTTTGATCTTGGTTGGGGGAAAACGAATTCACCCTTCCAAGTGTAAGCATGCCTATCATTTTTTGTCACCACGAAGATCCTCTCTGAAGCGTGATCTAAGTAGGTCACTCTGCCTGGGCTATCAGGATCCTTAAACTCATAGATCATGATGGTTCCTATATCAGTTGGCTGATCAGATTTATACCTCCAAAAGGCTTCGTCAGTTTCTCGATTGAGGAGCAAATCTATGCTCTTATTATCCTGGGGAATCCACTCTGGTGTTATAATCCTAGTGAGAACCGATTTGCCTCGAGGGGTTCTAGGTTCTGTACCCATGTTTCCTTGCTCTAGGTCCCCTAAGTCCGCTTCTGAGATCACATTTCCAAATTCGTCCGTCCTATCTGGGTGACTGGTGACTACGTATATGGTTCCTTCTTTGTCGCAGTATGCTCCGTTTTCGAACTTGACAGCTGGGCGCTCTAGTCCAATGGATTGATCAGGATTCTTAATCTGTACCACAGATCTTCCTAGGCCGTCCTCATAGATGCTGGCACCTAATCGGTTGGTCCTAAGGTATTCCAACTGCGTTTTTTAAGGGCCTTCTACTCTGTGCAAGTAAGGCACTCCTGAACTTCCTGTAGGTCTCTCCATGCCTTGAGACATCTCTGATTCACTGGTATCAGAGCTAGGGTAATGCGAGTAGTGACTCAACTGCTGGGCCCAAGACCTCGCAGTATGATTGACACTAGCCTCTGAAGACCTAAGGCTTTGTCTATCCCTTACTAGATGTCGTCCTGATCTAAGGTTCATATGCCTAACTGATTAACCCAATTTTTCCCAGGTACAACCACGTTTCTGAGTCCTTTTGTATCGGTTACTTGATTCTTTTTAGTTGATTCCCGTGTTAAAATTCTTGTCTGAGATCACGTTGTAAGGAATACTTGAGTTTAATTTTGCACTTTAGTTTGGTCATTTCACGTTAGGTTCTTTCCTTTTAAGGTTGTCGTTCACACACACAGGTTATCTCTTAACTTGAACTTGATTTCTTAGACAGTCTTTGATTTATCTCGTGCCTATCGTTGCCTGGAAGTACTTCTAACACTACCCGCACTTAGCCTAAACTAAGAATTGACAGAGGGTGTTGCGGGTTTTCCAACGTTGAGTTCCGTTCCTTGTGTTGTTGCCCTGGTGTGCCCAGGACGCGTGTTCCCAAGCCTGCACTTACTCTTGCTTTGCATACCCTTCGATGCTCTCAAAGGACCTGTAAAAGGCCCACCGTTAGCTCAAGACTTAAATTCAAAAGACAGAACCAATCACTTTCATTCATGTAATACTTCACCAATTTGTACTATGATTTTTTGGACACAACTCTAGAGATCCCCGAATTTTGTTTCCCCTGAGTATGGTCAATCTTCAAAATACCCTATCTAATATTCCTGATCTTAATTTAACCGTAACTAGTCGATGTTTTTGTTGTAATCCCCGCGAGCTTTCCAACAAAACAAAAATCACGGCAAACGGATTTCGTATGAGAAAGTTATGCCAGTTCAGGGTTTTGGGGCTAAAACAGGATTAAACTAGGTTAACAGGCAAACAGGAATTCTCGGGTTACTTGGGTCATGCCCACGTAATGCAATACTACACCCTAGTGTTTGTCCCACACTTGGCCAAAATTTAGACCAATATTTTTGCCTTAAAAATTTGACCTAATTTGCCCTTCTAACGTGTTCGCAAAGTCTGTCGGTCGCGATTGACAGGTCAGTCGCGATCGACGTGTCGATCCCGATTGACAGGTCCGTCGTGGCTGTCAGTCGCGATTGACTGGTCAGTCGCGATTGACACATGGCCAAAAATTCAGTCAATCGTGGTCAAAGGGTTGTTGACTCTGTCAGTCGCGATTGATGGGTCGATCACGATTGACAGGTCGGTCGCGAGGGTCTGTCCGTCGTGGTCAAACAGTCGTTGACTGTGTCGGTCGCGATTGACAGGTCCGTCGTGGGCTGTCGGTCGCGATTGATGAGTCGATCGCGATTGATGACTCGATCGCGATTGACACGTGTCACGCGTATGGTCCGTCGATCGTGGTCAATCGGTCGTTGACTGTGTCGATCGCGATTGACAGAAATCTGAGGAATTTCAAAAAACTAAACATATTTTTGGGAAGCTCTAGGCATGTAGATCATGGTTTTGCACTTTGTTTGGCAATTTGAACATTTTTTCTGTCGGTCGCGATTGACAGAGGTCGGCGACACACAGACAGTTACTTCGAATTCCGTACCTGCGCAGAGTGCTGGGGACGATGATGCGGCCTGTACCTGCAAGACAGCTCAAGAAACATGTAAAAACAACACACACAATTTCGCTCTCTCGCTCTCTCTCACAAGTGAAATGAGGGAAATGAGGTGGAGAAGGTGATATGATCAAAAAACTGAAATTTTCGCGATGATGGAAATGGAGGTGGGAGATGGTGGTGATGATGATGGTGATGATGGTGGTAAGGTAAGAAAGAGAAAAATAGGAAAAGTGGAGAAATTACCTACAACGCCAACGTCTCCAATCTACGTCTTACCATCACACGCTCGTCCTCAAAGCTCGATCCCCGGCAACGGCGCCAAAATTGGGTGTAGCTCAGTGATGAGTAGCACCTCCTTTAATGTCAATCCGAGAAGACGTGAGGATGGTATGAAGACCTCGAGCAAGTGGAGGCACAAGTGCGTGAGTGAGAAGCACACAAACATGCACACACATACACACACACGCGCACACACGGCAAGACAACAATTGAGAAGCAATGGAGTTCTTAGATTACTTTCAAAAAGCTCTTACAAGTTCGTTTCAATTACAATCTAACCTCAAAAATGAGCTCTCTAGCTCCTTTTATAGTTTTTGACTAGCTTTGGCCCTGTTCAGACCTAGTGTCTGGCCTAGTTAAAAATTAGGTTCCAGGGCTTATTAGAGGGCTCAAATGAGATCTAAAAAATATGAAAATTGGCAGGTGGATACTTCTAAAGCTCCTCAAGCTCAAGGACTCCTTGGCTTGCACAAAATGGAGCTACAAAAATACGAAATGATATTTACAATGGTTTTTAGTGATGAAAATCACTATTTGTGTAGGGATTTTCTCTGTTGATTTGTCATACACCTCTTTGAGCTCCCTACTTGCTCTTTCTTCTTGTGTGCTCAACTCCTTGATGTCTGAAAAATTAGATGGCCTACTTGCCAGATCTTCTTTGACTGCCATGTCTGCTTGTGCTGTCCCTTCGCTCTGACTCTCTTCGTCTTGTGGCTCCTTCGGTTCCCTGACTGCTGCCAACAGCAGACTTTGCGTGATGGCAAATTAGATGCACCTTTGTCATATCGTACTCATTCAGGCTCTCATAGTGCCTCTTTTGCATCAGATTGCTATGCTATGGTTGCATCTAGTCTCTATGATGGGAGTGAGCCTGTTTCGTTTGATGAAGCACAAAATTCAGAAAATTGGATGGCTGCTATGCAATCTGAATATGATGCTATAATGAAGAATGGTACTTGGTCTTTATGTGACTTGCCTCCTGGCAAGAAGGCCATTGGGACTAAGTGGGTATACAATCTGAAGCGTAAGCCTGATGGTACAGTTGAGAGGTATAAGGCTAGACTTGTTGCAAAGGGTTATGCGCAGGAAAGAGGCATTGATTTTGATGAGACCTTTGCACCTACTTTTCGAATGACTACTGTTCATAGCATTTGTGCACTTTCAGCTCATCATGGTTGGGATGCGCATCAGTTGGACATTAAAAGAACATTTCTAAATGGTGACTTGCATGAAGAAGTGTATGTTTTTCAGCCCCGTGGCTTTGTGCAAAAAGGGCATGAAAACTAGGTGTGTAGGTTAAAGAAGGCATTATATGGTTTAAAGCAAGCACCACGTGCTTGGTATGAGAAGATACATGCCTATCCGATTGCACATGATTTTGAGAATAGTCCAACTGAAAGCACCTTATATGTTAAGCATGCTAATGATGTGCTTCTGATCATTGTTGTCTATGTTGATGACATGCTGCTCACTGGTTCTATTGAGAAGCATATTGCTGATTTTAAGGCTGCATGCCTCATTTGAGATGTTTGATTTGGGGCATTTGCATCACTATTTTGGCATTCAGTCTATGCAAGTTGATGGTGGAATGGCTTTGTGTCAAACGAAATATATTGGCACATTATTGCAGCGTTTTGGCCTTCAAGATTGTAAGCCTATTGCCACTCCTATGGAGACAGGTTTATGATCAAGTTGTCATGATGCTGGAGATGCATTTGATGCTGTTCTCTATCAGCAGGCTGTTGGATGCTTGATTTACTTATGCATTACTCAGCCACATATTCAGTTTGTTGTCTCACAGATGAGCAGGTTTATGCATTGCCCAGGAGTCAAGCATTGGCAAGTAGTTAAGCGCATCTTTCGCTACTTGAGTGGTACTCGGCTACTTGGGTTGTTTTATCCCAAGGGGGGATCACTACCGCCAGATTTGCGTGCTTTTTCTGACTCTGATTGAGCTGGTTGCTATGACACTCGTGTGTCCACTAGTGGCTTTTGCTTCATGCTTGGTAGCTCATGTATATCTTGGTTGAGCAAGAAGCAGCCTACTGTGGCCACTTCTAGTTGTGAGGCTTAGTATAAGGGACCTTTCACAACGACTGTTGAGTGTGTGTGGCTCAGATGCCTTATGGTTGATTTGGGTGTTGGTCAGTCTTCTGCCACCACCATCTTCACTGACAGTCAGAGCGCATTGGCAGTTGCGAGGAACCTTGTGTTCCATGCTCGCACTAAGCACATTGAGGTGCATTATCATTATGTCAAGGAGAGGTTCTCTGCTGGGGAGATCAGCTTGGCATATGTGCCCACATAGGAGAACATTGTAGACCTTTTCACGAAGGCTCTGCCTACGGAGAAGTTTGAAGCTTTCCACAAAGCTTTGGGCTTACTTCCTTTTGTGGAGTGATTTCCACATAGCTTGGCACTTCCTTATACATGAGTGCTAGCTACTTGTTCACCGCATCACTCTCAGGGGGGATTTGTTGATATATTTAGGTAGTGATGTGTGTGAACACTCTATGACCACCAGGGCACTTTTTTCCCTCTTTAAGAGGTTTTTTCCCCGGCTTGTATATACGCCTATTGCCCTAATGGGCTACTTATCTTTGTACACTCTCTAGTAATACATTTCGTATTGTGTGTTTTGCTCCAAGCTTCTTCTCCTTCCTTGTGCTGTTCGCGTGCTTCTGCAGACGTCTATCTCCAATAGACACATGGTTATCTACCTATGGAACATTATATGGTGCGAGCCATCAAAATTCAACTCGCCAAGCGTGCTACTGTTCTAGATTTATCTATGAAGGTCATGATAAAATTCTTAGTATGATTCTCATAGTATTAAAAGTGTTCAAGTTTGCAAAATATACATTTTTGAACTTTATCAATCTCAATCAAGGTGTAGCTCCATTTTTTCTTGATCGAGCCACAATAATGGCCTATTATTCATGCCTCATGTTTTTTCCAAGTTCATACCTACAAGCCTTTAAAGAAGCCTTCTTCAACCGAACTTTTTGAATTACACTTGGAGAGCTCATAATTCGTTCATATTTGGTTTATGTTCTCACAATCCCTCATATGGTGTCAAATTGTGTGTCATTCTAGTAGGGGCTTATTTTTGACATGCACAATCCTATGAGATGATTCTACCCAAAATGTAATTAACATTTTCTTCTCACTTATCATGGCTCTTGCAACCTCTTTAATTATATGAATTTTATCTGGATAACACCATTATATTGTGGTTTGTATCTCAATGATAGATGCAGTTGTATGTCTCATTCGCTCAAATAGGGATAAAAGTATCTTCAAGTATTTTCTCCCCTGGAGTATGGTCATAGACACTTCATATGTGTGCTAAATTGCTCAAATCTTCAAGTATTTTCTCCCCCGGAATATGGTCATAGAAACTTCATATGTGTGCTAAATTTTTGATCAACCATTATCCTAAATCTCACAAAGGATTCAAAGACTTATGCTTTAAACATCAATTCCTGTGGATTTTCTATATTCATCAACAAATATAAGAACGTATAGCAATCTACGTATAGATGTTGTTACATAGGAAAAACTACATGGCTATAAATCAATTTCAATGGTTCCTTCTATAAAGGTCTCTCTTTAAAGACGTGGTTCTTTGATGCTTTACAAAGGGCATGCTTCACATATCCTTTTCAAATTCATATGCCCCAAATTTTGGTAAACCATAGAAAAGCATTACGTTTTTCATATTATTTAGCTTACAATAAAATATTTTCGACATTTTTATGTCATAATTCACTTTCATATTTTGACTAAGTAATTGACCAATAGATAGACGATTGTTACTAATACTTGGTACATGTAGAACATCACTCAATGTATTGCATAGACCATTTTCTTGAATGAGAGGTACACATCCGAAACAGTTAATAAGGTGAAGAGTATCATTTCTAGTTTCCATCTATTCTTTGATTTTTGATGTTTATTTTGATTCAAAGCACTTACCAAAAATTCTCATGTGTTCTATGCAAGTAGAGTCTATGTATCAACTCACATCGTTGCTAAGTTGGGATATACCAATCAGGACATGTTCCATGAAAAACATATTCTTTTTTTTTTTTTATCATACTATGAACTTTCTATACAAGAACTTTCCATGCACTACAACTCTACCCTTACTTTTGCATCTTTGAACATTTTTCTTTCGATGATTTTTTTTTTTTTTCAAAATGCACTCCATACTTGCCAATTGTGTGACAATTTAAGGTGCTTGTTTTCTAGCTCTACATCTAAAGTTCAATCTACATCTTCCTCTTGACATGTCACCAAAACTTGAGGTACCAATAAATGATATTTTTGGATTAAAATATCATCCTTTATTTTGTAAAAATTCGTTATCCCTTGATGTATTATTTGTGATGCATTCAATCCAAAATTTGCCTCGTTAATCATGGATAAAGAAACTACCTCATTGAAATCGGGCATAGCTCTCTCACATAAATTGAGATATCCAAGCTCTTTTACTGCTAACCTAATGAATTATAGATCTACTTGTCATAGACTACATAAATTTTTATTCATATGAATTTTCGATGTCTCTTTTTGACATTTAATATATCTTTTGGATTATATCATATGCTTATTTAGTCATATTTTCTATCATAGCATGTGAACTTAGGATTTCTAAAGTACATATCCATAAAAAATGAAGCACTTTTATTGATTTTTCAAGCCACATCTTATATTTATTTTTCTTCTATTAGCATTATGAATATCAAGTAACTCTTTTCATTTATTCTCTACACTTATGAGACCCAAGAATCCTTTTCCTATAAAAAAGCATTCTCCATTCGATAATAGCATATATCATAGTTATCATTATTCACATTCTCACTGAATATTTAAGCTATATTATCTTCTATATATTTTGAGTCAGTTTTCTTGACTATATGAAATGTATTCCAAACCTTTTGAAGGTTTCGATTTTGATCAATAGAAAACTTTCTTCTAAACAATTTCAAAGTTGATCTCATCTTTTTTTTCACTTCTTCTATCTATGCCACTCTTATGTTTCGACTTTAGTGATTTTTACAAATTGGCAAAGTCTCCCTAATAAAATGTCAATATGGACATTATAGACCATTATTTACCAATGCAATCATAACCCAAGTCAATATGAAAGCATCATGAACATAACATAGTGTTTGCAACTTGTTTTGATGAGTGGCCACAAAATAATATATCGATCTTGTGGCCGAGGATGAGGGCTTCACATAGTCTTCGGTTCGTGGTTTCCACCTTTATCACCAAAAGCATCACAAAAAGAAAATACCCTAGTTAAGAAACTTGTCATGATCCTAATTCTTTGTTTTTGAACAAGGTTTTAGCTTTTATATATATATATATATATATATATATATATATATATATATATATATATATATATATATATATATATATATATAACACACACACACACACACACACACACACACACACACACATATATATATATATATATATATATATATATATATATATATATATATATATATATATATATATATATATATATATATATATATATATATATATATATATATATATATATATATATATATATATATGTGTGTGTGTGTGTGTGTGTGTATGTGTGTCTCTCTCTCTCTCTCTATATATATATATATATATATATATATATATATATATATATATATATATATATATATATATATATATATATTATTTATTTATTTATTTATTTATTTATTTATATCTCATGGCACGTGAGTTGAATAGGGGTAGTGATTCTCGAATGCAACAACATTCTTTGATGGTGACATCTTTGCCCTACGTAGTGGATTTACACACCTACAAAAATCTCACAAAAGAGAGCTTGAACACAAAGTAAGTTTCCAAAATAGGTTATATAAGCCATTGTGTATGATTGACCAGACCAATTATGTTTTATTCAGACACCATTTACAAAGGATGTTTGGAAGCCATTGGGCCTTTCATATGGAAAGTAACAATGAAAATCTCCCACTAAAGGCCAGTATGGCCAATGTGAAAAAAGGAATAAAATAAATAATGAAAAAGAATACATGATTGGAAGTGTACTAAGAATATCTTCAAATTAATGAGCATGTCATATAATGTACAAGAATGCTATGTAAAAGAAGGAATCAAGTGATCTCCATTAGGTGATAACAATGTCTAAAGATAGCTTGTGGTAGAGCCTTTATTTAGGCATTTGTTGCAGTTTCTTGAGTATCAATATTCTCAAGTAAAATGTGCTCATTGGCTAGGCATTTTTTAACAGATTGATATCATAGCTCAATTTGATTAGTTTTTGCATGATAGATTGGATTGACTAATGCCTTCATGCATGCATCATTAGCTATTATATACTTTGCTTATGTATTGGAAAGAAATCTACATTCTTCAAGATGAGATCTCCAAGAAACAGAGTTCCTTGTGAAGTGAAACATGTACCTATAGAAAGACTTCTTGTTGTCTACACAACCAACATAGTTAGAATTGGAGTACCCAAATATTGATGCATCTCCTCTACCCAAGCATAGACACCTATCCTTAGTTCCACTCAGATATCTCAATATCATTTTGGCCACTACCCAATACTACTTATTGGGATGAGACATTTATCTACTCCTAACTCCCACTACACATGAAATCTGTGGTCTCCTAACTCCCATAGCATATTTGATTACCAATGGTAGATCGATAAGGGATTTTGGTATTGAATTCCTCCTCATGAGACTTGGGGTGATCATCGTTGCTCAAAATCACATATTACTACAACACATTTCCTAGAGTGATGCTTACAATGATCATTTAGTGCAATAAAAGTTCAAACAAACCCATGTTATAAGTGTCAATGTAGTCCATAGCTTGTATGACATGGTACTCATCGCCCTTTGAATGACAATCAAGCACCACATATGTTATAGAAACAGTGAAAGGAAACTTTATCATCGCATGAATGAAAAGATGTTGCATGAAAGATGAATTTATTAAGTGAAGCTGAGTGTCCATTGTATAAAACATCGCTTACATGACAATGCTGTATGCATATGTGTATGTATCTATGTTGAGATGAAATTTCCAACAATTTTTTTACTTATGAAAAATCTGATATATCATCAATATTATGCATACCAAGTAGGTCAAAATGAACTAAAATACATAACATAAGAAAAGATAACATAATAAGGATAAAAGGAACATTTTTCTATTTCGACAAGATTATATACATCTTTAATGTCATCAATTTATAGGATGATATTAATTTATTAGACTTTGCATGGATCATGTGTATATGGCATTTGTGTATTAGCATTTATCCCAATGAAGAGCATCATCTTAAAGTACCAGTCAATCAACCATAATGCTAAATTATTAATAATTAAAGAAGTGGAATGGGTGACATATATAAGAACAATGCTCAAGTGTTATCCATGCCACACAATCCAGAAAACAAAACACAAATACATATATGAAATAAGTTAAAACATGACCTTGAATGTACTAAAACCGATAAAGACCAAGATAAATAACAAGGTTATATAATTTAATAATCCATTTCTATTATTATTATTGTTATTATTATTATTATTATTATTATTATTATTATTATTATTATTATTATTATTATTATTGTATTTCATGACCCTAGAGTTAACCTTCACACTGAACGATTCACACATAAGCCTTGAAAAACAAACATTAATCTTCATGCATAAAATCATGTGGATATGAAAATTGAAAATATATTTTAAACAAGGACCAATATGCAATCATGTTTGTACATATGTAAATATAGATATGGGATAAGGGCGAGTAGTGTCGAAGAAATGTTTGTTCTTTTAGTAATCAAATTGATGATTATCATAAGTATGTATGTATGTTTGTATGTACATATGCATGCATGTATGTATGTATGTATGTATGTATGTATGTATGTATGTATGTATGTATGTATGTATGTATGTATGTATGCATGTATGTATGTATGTATGTATGTATGCATGCATGTACCACTCTCAAACTGGGTGGATTGGACACATGGTGAAGGATGTTTCACTGTGTGAAACATCCTCCAAACATGATTAAAAGACTCATTATACTTCTTATTGATCAACATATAAGTAAATCACCCATCACACATTTTTCAAAAAAATAATCTAAAAAAGAAGAACCAAGGATAAAGAAAGTAGTAAAAGTGGTTTTCCAAGTGCTAAAAATATGGTTCTATATAGTGGTTGCATGGACTTTGTCAAGATAAAACATAAGCTATTAGTGACTGTTGGGTTGTAGGGTATGCACACACCCTCAATTGTGCATGGGAACCCTCCGTAGACCATAATAATAACTCTTTTTGTATCTATTTAGAATTTCACATAAAAACACCCTCTTAGGACACTTTTTGATATTTCCCATATACTAAGGTAGTGAAGCCTTGTAAATAGCCATCTCTCTTGCACACATATGAGAGAACACATGTGAAAATCCTAGGCCTCCAATTCTTGGGAGTTGCTTGTTAGAAAAGGAATATTTGCCAAGATATGTTAGTTAGAGAGAGAATCACCTTTTTGACTTGTCAAAAGAGCACATGGGGAATAGAGCTTAGCTTATAAATAGAAGCTCATTTTTGTAAAGGGGGGAGCTTTTGGTCGACGTGCTCTCATGTAATATCTCTTATCAATGGAAGAGGCTCTCATTTACTCCAAGAAGACTTGTTACATTTATATGTATTTCTGTCTTGCTGAGTGTGTGGGAGTGCTGTGTGTGCCTATGCATGTCTCTTCTTTGTGTGAGTAGAGTAGTTGCATTTGCTTGTATTTTCCTCATGGACTAGGATCCTTGACTCCCTATTCTCCTTGTTTTCAAGCATGTGGCGTAGCATGGGGCTGATGCCAATGGCTTGAACATGTTGGAGGTAGGGGTGGATGAGAGGAGAGTCACCCTTGAGCTTTCCTTCTTGCTTCCATGCAAGGTGGTGAGGGTTCTTGGTCGTTTCTTGCTACAACCTCAACACTTTTAGGCACCGTTGCCAGAGATGGTCGGCCTTTCATCACTTGGAGAGCTCAAGAACATGTGGTAAAGTATTGTGTTGCAATCTTTCTTGTTCAATTACGTAGGATTTGAGTTCTTGCGTGTAACTTTCACCCTTCCATTGGGCCATTAGTTCCCCATTTCTTGTTTTTAGTAGTATAGTTTTAGTTCATGTTGATTTGTTGCACAAAAACACCCCCTAACCCCCTTCTCTCATCCTCTCTCATACACACACTTCTCTCACACACTTAGTGGCATCACTCTCCATTTGTGTCACCTCTGATTTTGTGTATGCCTTGGAAAGAGAGATGGGTGGTACCTTCTCTGCTCCCTTCTCTCTCTTCATTGTTTTTATGAAAACAAAAAAAAAGGGGGTGAAGCCTTTGGAGGAATATCAGATTTGTATGTATTGTTTCCCTTTGCATGAACCTTGGATGCCGCCGGCTGCCTAGATCTGTGTAATACGAGCCAGATAGTGGTTGACATTTATGCGTGTTAAAGTCCCTCTCACTCTTAATAAGAGGCATTTAAAATAACAAAAGGATCCGTTCCCCGAGCTTGTTAGGGAAATTATTCCGCGCTCTCTCTCCACATTTATGAAGTTCATGGTACACGTTGGTGGTTGGGGGAAAATGGCCTTCCTCCCTCCCTTTCACCTTTGGGGTTGGGCATTTTCCTCCTCCCCCTCTACATCCAGCTATGGCGGGGTGAGCTACTCTAAGTCCTCGTGTCCATTTTCATTTTGCTAACCTTGGTCATGCCCAAGGGGCCCCTCTGTTCCTGCTTTCTCATGCATAAGGAAAATTCTCACCTCTCCTGCTATGGGTGAGTGTTATCTTTGCATAGCTTTCGGGGTTGAGCATCATCCGCTCCCCCATGTGCTTCAGGGTCTTTCATCCTTAGGATGCTCTATGGAGTCAAGCTCTGTTGGGTTGAGCTCCATCGAGCTCCCCATCTCCATTTACTGTCGGAGTTGTTCTTATCAAAATCCCCATCATCTCTTGCTGCTCAGGTTGGGCTCCACCTACCTGCTCTGTTCGTGCGTCTCCCCGCTCATATCATTCTATCGTGGAAAGTGTTGCTCATCGTCATGGCGGGCCGTTGAACATTGTGCTTTCTTGGGTTTCCCCATGCGTTAGCGCCATTGAAGGAGCTCTAAGAAGAGTTGGTGCACCTTCGAGATACACTCTTGCTAAGTTCAGTCTGCTTCTTCCCTTCCTCCTTTCTTCTACTATGGAGATATGTGCACTACCTTGTCCCCTTTTTGCTTCCCCGTTACCTGTCACTTGTGGGGAAGAGTCGAGCAATCCTTGGATTCCTTGGCGATCCATTTCCCCTACCTTGGTAGGTGGACTTTGGGTGCCCGGATAGTTGCATCTATGGTGGTTGAAGCCTTGATGTTGGGAATCATCCTGGTGGGCATTGACGGGCCAAGCCTTTGCTTCCTTCTCATGACTGACAACGATTCCTGCTCCTCCTTTGGTCATCCAAATTGAAGGGTTGGCAGTAATCTATGAAGCTCCCTTGTATGATGGAAGGGTTATGTTTTGGTGATGGAGATTCTGTGATAAAGAAACGGAGAACACTCATAGCACATCTCATTGGGTCATTTGTCTATGGATGCGGAGGCGTTCTCATTGTGGTTATCTTCCAATAGCTCAACTCCATGGTTTTTGGGAATTTTCATTATCTTAAGTTCGGTCTTGGAAGATGTATTTATGCAAAAATAAACTTTGCTTGCTACTGCTTCAGGAAAAGAACTATGTCTACTACGCTTCATGTTTTTGTTCATTCGTGTTTGCATCAATGCACTTACACTCAGGGATATCATTTGATAAAGTCTCTATGACATGCTTCTACTATAATTGTTCTTTTTGATGGTACATCTTGCAGAATTCTAACTAGATTGATGTGAAGGATTTATGTATCAAAGTTTGTAGATTGCCAATAGCATGCAGAAGTCAAACATCCTGAATTCGATCTTTACTACCATGCGATGTCCTAAGGGCCGCACCTACAGGGGTCCATTTTGCAAAACCAAATTGACCTAGTTTTCTCAATCTGTATCGGAAAGTCCATTTGTGTTGTGTTCGGCTATCTAGATAGTATTTTTGCATATTTTTTGCCTTATGATAAAAATAACTTCTGCACATAGGCCGGTCATACTAGTTTGACACACAGAGGCATGCGCTTCCTTTCGGTCATAACCTTTGAAGCATTGAATATGAATGCACTAATGTCACCTAACAATGTATGTATGATATCTGAAAATTGTGCCTTCCATTTCTCTGAAACCTTGTTCCTTCTTTACCTGTGTGTAAAATGCTAACAGTTTTCTATTATGCTCTGTTGAGATCATACAAGAAATTGCTACAAGGTGTCATCCAATATTCAGAACTTTTATAATATTCACCAATTGAAGTTATGAAACTAATTGGGCTTTGCTTTTTGTGGATTATTGCCTTCCAACTTGGTTTTCAGGCGCTTTTCAAAATTTTTTTTTGGGAGTTTTGACTACATTAAGAGATGCCAAATCTTGAAGCTTGAAGCATGGAACTTGGACTTGAAACTCAAGCTAGAAGTTTTGCAAATTTATGAGCAGTTCTTTGTTCTTAATAATGTCCTAGTAAGGTTGATTTATTTGGGGTAGAGATGATGCGTTGAATGCATGACTGGTTATATTTCCACAGCTCAAAGTGGTAGTCACTAGTACACAAAGATATTGGTGGTATCAAGTTACTACTCAAAGTTGAAGGCTTCTCCTTGGATGTTAGGAGCTTGTACTTGACTCGTTGTGAAGGAAGTATTAGACACTCAGTGCAATTATGGTCATCTAATCTTTTATTGAATTCTACACGACAGGATGACCGAGCATATAGTACCATTCTTATGGATGTGCCTGCTTCTGCCATACTACTCATAGCTATGGAGCATGCATGACAATTTACTGAAGCTTTGGATCGATCGACTTAATTCAGAATTGGAATGAGTAGAAAGACTAAAATATCTTGTTGGGGATCATGAATATAGCTATGCTAGGAAGTAGGATAAGTTGTAATAAAGCAAACGGGTCTAACGGTCTTCATGTATCTTGGATAACTCCCACCAGCACAACACATCCACTGCCTATAACACAGATTGGGAAAGGCACTGATGTGGGACTTATTTTTTCTTCCACTTATGTGTGTTGAAACACTAAATATTTATAACACTATTGGCATATAATGTATGTGCTCGATTGAATGCACCAAAGGCATGTCTGAGGAATGAGAATTAAGTTTCACATACTTTGTGCTTCAATTGCTTAAGGAATGTTGCAACTGACTTCAGGTTTTTGGGTTTAGGTTGCGGCCTCTTGACATTATGTGTCAGAAATGCAACTTGGAAGTATAGTATACCTAGGGTTTGTAGACAAATTGAAGCCTTAATTAATGCTAAAGACGTAGGATCCTACTAGACCTGTCAATTAGGGATATAAAGTCTTTAGTGGCTTTTTAGTGATCACAACTCTTAAAGAAACTAAGACTGATTGCAGTTCTTTGGCATTTGTTTTCATACAAAGGATAATGTGGGTTGATGGGTTCACCGGTCCGCATATAGATGCAGAGGGTGCTCTTTTGGAAATAAAAGATGTGCCAGGTGTTGGTACACTAACATGGTACTTTGTGTGTTTATGATTTCCATAGGGGGATAGTCTCCAAAGCTCCATCAAGGCTACTGAAGGAGCCCTATTTTTGATGATTGTTTGTAGTTCAAGAATGGGATGGGCTTTGAATGATTAACCCTTTAATACAGACTCTACCTAACTTTGGCCACAGTCCAATTTTTGCATCTCTATGAAGATAAGTACTATTGAATGTTGATAACCTGCTTGCTTTCTTCATATGTTTTGTGATTACATGTTTCACTTGTGTTGATAGAAAACAAGATAGTGGCATCATATGTTTGAATTAAGTAACCCTATACTTGATGATTGGATTCACTATTTCCTTGGTGGGCAGTAGGCTCGTACCCCTATTTCCATAATAAGTTGTCGATAATTGCCCACTCAAGTGTAATCTCTTGGAGAATCAAAAGCGTACTTGTACTATTGGAGCAACACCTGATAGATGTGCAACTTGCACAGACTCTTCTCTTGGATTTTTGATGTTGCTAACTTCGAGGAAACCCAGCAATGTGTAATTTTGTTTCATCATTGGTTGAAGAGCTTTGCTATTCAGCTTTCAGGACTGAATCTCTGTGTGCTGCAGGCCAAATCTGGAATGACTGAGGCATTTGAGGCTAACTGTTATATTGCCAACCACTACCCTGATCCAAGATGTTTTAAAACTGAGAGGATCAATATTGTTGAGATTAAAAAATGCATGAAGCAGGAAGTAAGACTATCAATTAAGTATGAAAGTCATAAGGGTTCGAGAGATTGTTTTTTGCTAGGGAAATAACTCCCTGGTTTTACAATTCTCATTTAAGGTTTTTTTTTTATATATATAATGCATTGCAAGCCAACACGTTCAGAACTTCAGCATTGATCCTTCTTACCTTCTATAGATGATTTGCAACTGTGCTTTTCAGGAATAACTCTGGATAAGCTGTTTGAATTTCATGAATGCTTGTAGAATGATAGGAGTCATAATGCTGCACTATTGTCTAATCATTTTGTGAACACATAATACTCATGCTAATTAACAAGCTTGCTGATATGATCATAGTATAAAGGATGGCAGAAACATAAGTTAATCATGAAACCATATTCATCTCATGCTATACATTGCAATATGTCTCACACTCACTTGTTGCGGTGTTCCTTGCTCTTTAGTTGTAAATCTGGGATTGCAGGAACAATAATATTTTTAGGACTTCTCTCTAGAAGAAAGTCTTGCAGCACAGGATGCCCCTGAAGTGGAAACTAAATTTAAAGTAACTGTTTATCTCATTACTTGGTGTAGTCTACTTGCTCTTTTGTATGTCATTTTAGGTTTGGGAGCTTTTGGAGAAGGCATTTCCAGCCTTACAAAAGACTGCATAGTGGGATGCATCCTGGGCTGACTGCCCCCCAAGGGGATTGTGTCACCTTGCTTTGAAGAGTGAAGATTTGCAGATTGAAGTAAAGACTGAAGACTTGCAGCCTGAAGCTTTGTAGACTGAAGAATTGTAGATTTTGAAGATCTGAAGAGTTTCCTGACTAGACTCCAACTTGGAACAATTTAGTTATTTGTGATCCTCTTCTCTTAGCTTTGTCGAGGATGACAAAGTCTAGGGGGCGGGGAGAGTGTTGGGTTGTAGGGTATGCACACACCCTCAATTGTGCATGGGAACCCTCCCTAGACCATAATAATAACTCTTTTTGTATCTATTTAGAATTTCACATAAAAACACCCTCTTAGGACACTTTTTGATATTTCCCATATACTAAGGTAGTGAAGCCTTGTAAATAGCCATCTCTCTTGCACACATATGAGAGAACACATGTGAAAATCCCACGCCTCCAATTCTTGGGAGTTGGTTGTTAGAAAAGGAATATTTGCCAAGATATGTTAGTTAGAGAGAGAATCACCTTTTTGACTTGTCAAAAGAGCACATGGGGAATAGAGCTTAGCTTATAAATAGAAGCTCATTTTTGTAAAGGGGGGAGCTTTTGGTCGACATGCTTGTAAGAAATAAAAATAGCACAGGGGAATAGACCTGTAGACAGAGTTGAGAGAAAAAACGCAGACAAAGATAGACGCAGATTGAGAGATAGAGAACTCAAATTCTCAGATTGCCGAGAGTAATGCAGTTACAATGATGGTGCTGTCCACCCGTGCGCTCCCACTATAGAGCTTAGATGGCGATCTAGACAAACTCTAGATGAAGGGCTTAATAGTGTGCAGTTCTATGTAAAGCTCAACATGGGCCGTGCTTATATAGCTTTTACAAGGCGGTTCGGTATAGATAAACATAGTTGGGAGATACAAAATAGTCGGTAAAATGTATGATCCGACAATATCTCCACGACCAGAAGTCCTACCGTCTCGGCCCTACGGGTCGGGGGGATAGGCCCCCCGAACCCCGCAGAAGGGGGCAAGCCCCCCCTCTGCACTCCCCCCATTAAGGTTCTATGGGGAAACCGCGCGACACCACAGGGCCTTTATTTTCACCTTAAATGGCAACCCAATGGCCTGGAAGTTTATGCCCTACCTAACCTAACGGCTAGGCTCACAAAGATCATCTTCAACCATCAACGGTCACACATAGACCTCATCTAACTTAGAAGTTAGGGTTCCACAAATGTCCGGGCTCTCATAATGGCTTCTCCTCATAATGGGGGCCTTACAACTTAGAGCACCATGGATCATTTGTGGTCACATGAGGGTGGAGTATTGAGCATATCTAACACCCCCCCTCAATGTCCACCCGATGGTGAACTACCTCCTTGGTCCAATCCCAAGCTTTGGAAAGTGTCGAAGAAGTTGCTCTCTCCCAAGAGCCTTGGTGAAGATGTGTGCCCCATTTTCTTCAGTAGGGCAATAGGTTATCTCCACGACCCCGTCCTCAATCAACTCACGCACATAGTGATACTGGATTTCTATGTGCTTGGTACGTGCATGGAAAATAGGATTTTTGGTGATGGCCATGCAACTTTGGTTGTCACACTTCAACTCTGTAGCCTCCTGTCCTTGTATTCCTATGTGCCATAGGATCCTCCTCAACCATACTGCTTCACATGCTGCAATGCATGCAGCTTTGTACTCAGCTTGAGTAGAAGATAATGCTAGAGTCGGTTGCTTCTTATTGATCCAAGAGAAAATCCCTGATCCTAAAGAAAAGCAATATCCAGAAACTGATTTTTTGGTATCAATATCTCCTGCCCAATCTGAGTCACAGTATCCGACTAGAGATGATCCTTCTTCATAAAGAATACCATAATCAGTGGTTCCTTTCACATACCTGAGTATCCGCATGCTTGCCTTCCAATGAGTTTGGCAAGGCTTACTACTCCAACAACATAAGAGATGTCTGGTCTGCTATTGCACAAGTAGATGAGACTTCCAACTAATTTCCTGTATCTTCCAATGTCCACTGGAGGTGAAGTATCTTCAATAGATAATTTTGTGTTGACCTCCATAGGTGTAGAAATTTCCTTGCAATCCTCCATGTCGAATGCCTTCAATATCTGCCTTGCATACTTTTGTTGAGAGATGAAAATCTTCCCTGGTTCCTACCAAACTTCAAGACCTAAGCAATAATGCATTAAGCCCAAGTCTGTCATTTCAAATTCTGAACTCAGGGCATCTTTTGTTTGTTGAAGAAGAGCATCATCATTTCCTGTAATCACAAGGTCATCTACATAGAGTACAAGCACAATTGTCTTCGCTCCTTTCTTTAGAACATATAAGTTAGCATCAGAAGCACATCTTTTGAACCCTAGATCCAAGAGATACTTATCTATCCATTGGTACCATGCTCTAGGGGCTTATTTTAGCCCATATAATGCCTTCTTCAACTTACATACCTTGTTCTCTGAGTGGGGAGCCTCAAACCCTGGTTGTTGAGACACATATACCTCCTCCTTGAGGTCTCCATTCAGGAACGCTGACTTGACATCCATGTGATAGACTGGCCAACGCTTATGTGCACCCACAGCTAGTACTACTCAGACAAATGATTCACAAAAGTCAATGCCTTCAACTTGTGAGTAGCCCTGTGCAACAAGTCTTGCTTTATACTTTTCTAGAGTACCATCAGCCTTGTACTTTAGCTTCCAAACCCACTTGGTGCCAATGACTTTACGCTTAGGGGGCCGATCCACTAGCTCCCAAGTTCCATTCTTCATGATATTGTTGTATTCTGTTTGCATGGCAGCCCTCCAGTTCGGATCATGGAGTGCCTCTTCCACATTGGTTGGTTCCTTTGCTTCTTCTTGAATGAGATCAGCCATCAAGGCTGTGTTTACAATATGGGTGCTTGCCTGTCTCTGTTCCTCTATTCTCTGTGATCGCCATAGAGCTACCTCACCCAATGTGGCAATGGCTTTTCTACTTGGGTGTCGGCAGGTTGGTGACTTTCAGACTCATCATCTGAAGATGATGCTTCCTTCTCTTGTGTAGAAAGGATAACTCTTGGGCCAGGTTCATAGTGGATTGCTCCTTTGCCTGATGATAAAGTGGAAGCTCTCTTTTCCTCCTCCACTGCATGTGGCTGCTCCTCCTTAAACACCACATCACGACTCGCCATGATCTTCTTAGCCTCAGGGTCATAAAGCTTATAAGCCTTCTTATCTTTACTGTACCCTAGGAAGATACATTTGATGCTTTTTGGTTGAAGCTTGTTTCTCTCTCTATCTGGAACATGTACATAACATTAACTTCCAAATACTTTGAAATGGGAAACAGAAGGCTTTTTACCAGTGTAGGCTTCTTGTGGAGTCTTTCCATCAAGTGCCTTGGTGTAGCTTTGATTCAAGATGTAGACAACAGTGTTGACAGCCTCTGCCCAAAACTGATTAGGTAGACCCTTTCCTTTCAACATGCACCTTGCGATCTCCATGATGGTTCGATTCCGACGTTCTACAACACCGTTCTGTTGAGGACTATGTGCCACTGTGAGTTGATGCTTGATTCCCTTACTCTTGCAAAAATCTTCAAACTCTGTTGATGTGAACTGACCACCACCGTCTGTCCTGAATTTCTTCATCTTCTTCCCTGTTTCAGTTTCAACAAGCTGAAACCATTCTTTAAACTTACCAAAAGCTTGAGCCTTATCGCGAAGAAAGTACACCCACATCTTCCTGCTATAGTCGTTGACAAGTAACATGAAGTAGGACGATCCGCCCAAGGCCTGTGTAGGCATTTTTCCGCACAAGTTAGCATGCACCAACTCTAGAGGATAGCTTGCCCTGTTCTTGCTTTCTTGTGGAAATGCCTTCCTCTGTTGCTTGCCCATCATGCAAGCTTCACATGGTTCCTTCATTTCTGCAATCGATGGTAGGTGTGCAACCATACCTCTGTGATGCATCTCCTTCAGTACAGGGTATCCAATGTGGCCGAATCTCTCATGCCATAGCTTACTTGTGCCCACGTTTGTAGTGGCTATAAGAGCACACAACTCATACAGGTTGTTCCTCCTTATGCCAGTCCCAACGATGTTGTTGTTACCGTCCATAATCTTAGCTCCTGTCTTACTGAGAGATACTTGGTGACCTTGATCAATTATAGAAGCTACTGAAAGTAGATTTCGTTTTATTTGTGGAACATACAACACATTTGAAAGCTTTCTGATATCACCATTAGAGTTAATGAAAGAAATTGTACCTTCGCCCTCTGCAGGACATCTTGCATTGTTCCCTACCTTTACTGTGATGGGTTCCTTTAGAGGTTGTAAGGAATTGTAAAGGTCTTTTCTACTCGTCATGTGACGAGATGCACCACTGTCCAACACCCATGAGTCATTTGTTCCTGAATCTTCAGCCGAGGAGCACACCTCCTCTATCGTAACAAATAACTCAAGCTCTATTTCTGCTGTGTTGGCAGACTCCTTGCCCTTGCCACCTTTTGAAGAGCCACTCTTCTCTTCTGCCTTCTTGATGCGACAGTCTTGGATTCTGTGTCCCTTCTTCTTGCAGTGGAAACTCTCTCCCTTGAACTTCTTTTTGTCGTTCTTCTTTTTGTCTCCATCTTTTGAGAAGTCTGTTTTGCCTCCTTTTGCATTTGCTGTGAATGCATCATCTCCTTTGCTACCACCACTCCTTGCCTTGAGCCGCAGCTCCTCCTCCATGAGTAAGGCACTGAATTCTTCAAAAGTTAGTGGTTGAGGTCTGATTTGAGTGTTAAGAGCAGTTACCAAACCATCAAACTTAGGTGGACAGATTCGAAGACAACGTCGAGCTAGCTCCTCACTTGACTTTTGAACACCTGCTCCCGCCATTTGATCTCGTAGATTCTTTATGCGAGTGATAAACACCTCTGCAGTCTCCCCATCAGCAAACCGTTCTGCTGCAAGCTGGTTCTCCAAGTTCTCAATCCGTGTCTGATTACGAGTTTCATATTGATTTCTCAATATGTTCCATGCTTCACCTGCCTTCGTAGTATGCTGAATGAGAGTCAGAACACTATTAGAAGTACCTGTAACAAGAGCACAGAGTGCATCTGCATTTCTACGTTTCCAAGCATGTAGAAGATCAGCATCAGGAGGAATCATTCGACCAGGATTATTTGGATCAGGTCTTTCTTGGGGCTCATGATCAGTCCCAAGAACAATCTCTAAAAGCGCATACGAATCAAGAATAGAAGTGATTTTGAACTTCCACAAGGTGTAGTTCGTACCATCAAGTTTACCTTCTGTGAAGGCTGGTGGCCGTATTCGCAACGTTGGAATGACCGGCATCATTGTTGCTCCTGCTTGTGCACCACCTACTCCTGTTGATGAACCGCCTTGGCCCCCAATCGTAGATGATGATGCACCACTTGACACCTTCTCTCTTTTGTTGTTATGACCTCTGCAACCTCTCTGTTTCTACTTCTGCACCACTCAGAGCCTCCTGAGCTCTCATACCATGTAAGAAATAAAAAACAGCACAACGGAATAGACCTGTAGACAGAGTTGAGAGAAAAAACGCAGACAAAGATAGACGCAGATTGAGAGATAGAGAACTCAAATTCTCAGATTGCCGAGCGTAATGCAGTTACAATGATGGTGGTGTCGACCCGTGCGCTCCCACTATGGAGCTTAGATGGCGATCTAGACAGACTCTAGATGAAGGGCTTACTAGTGCACAATGCTATATAAAGCTCAACATGGGCCGTGCTTATATAGCTTTTACAAGACGGTTCGGTATAGATAAACATACTCGGGAGATACAAAATAGTTGGTAAAATATATGATCCGACAATATCTCCACGACCAGAAGTCCTACCGTCTGGGCCCTATGGGTCGGGGGGATAGGCCCCCCGAACCCCGCAGAAGGGGGCAAGCCCCCCTCTGCACTCCCCCCATTAAGGTTCTATGGGGAAACCGCGCGACACCACACGGCCTTTATTTTCACCTTAAATGGCAACCCAATGGCCTAGAAGTTTATGCCCTACCTAACCTAATGGCTAGGCTCACAAAGATCATCTTCAACCATCAACGGTCACACATAGACCTCATCTAACTTGGAAGTTAGGGTTCCACAAATGTCCGAGCTCTCATAATGGCTTCTCCTCATACATGTATTTGTGTCTTGGTGAGTGTGAGAGTGGTGTGTGTGTGCCTATGCATGTCTCTCCTTTGTGTGAGTAGGGTAGTTGCATTTGCTTGTATTTCCCTCATGGACTAGGATCCTTGACTCCCTATTCTCCTTGTTTTCAAGCATGTGGCATAGCTTGGGGCTGATGCCAATGGCTTGAACATGTTGGAGGTAGGGGTGGATGAGAGGAGAGTCACCCTTGAGCTTTCCTTCTTGCTTCCATGCAAGGTGGTGAGGGTTCTTGGTCGTTGCTTGCTACAACCTCAATGGTGACTATAACAAAACAATAGCAAAATACATTAGCATATAAAGTGTTCCTCACAAACATAGAGAAACCGGCTCTTCAGACCTTTGATTACTAGGATAACTGTAATAACGATGATGCACAACCCCCAATCAAAGGGGAAGTTGAACAAAGAACAATGACTGCATATTAGGATGAAGTTTCAAATAGTATTTTCCTTATAGATAATCAATATTACGGATATCTATTAGTTCAAAATGGACTAAATCAAACATAAAAAAACTGAACAAAATCAAGATACAAGAAACTTTTTTGTATTCCAACAAGATTATATACATTCTTAATTTCATCATTCCATAAAATGGTATTAATGGATGAGACTCTTCGTAGATCAAGTATATAGGGCATTTGCATCTTTAGCACATATCCAATGTGCTATATCATAAAACTTGCATCATGCTTGAAGATTTGTTTTAGATCAAGAAATTACTTGTAAGAGAACCATAATGTTATGGTATCTAGCTCAATTTTGATTCCTTGTAAAATTCCATAGGTCTTTATGAAACTTTGAGCTTTATTCGTGTTGAAAAATAAGCATAGGAAACATAAAACAGCACAAATTTGGAGGTTGTTGATAGCTCAACTACCAAGATCAAGTTTAGCTTGATTCTCTACTTTCCTAGATGATAGGAAAAGTGATTTCAGTCACACTTTGCTTGTCTTCTATTTCTGTACATCATCTTCCTAAAGGTCTGTTGAATTGCAAAGGCTAGTTCTCACTCATCAGAGATCTAATGCTTATGAATAAGGGCTCATTGGAAATCTAATAGTAGCCACGTCATGTGTACATAGTGTTGTATCATTTGGTTTAGTAGATTCTGCAAAACATAGCATTTAAGCTCCTGGGGACAATCTCTATGCATTCCTTAACAATCGGGAATACACCTAGTCAATGCTAAACTCATAATTGAGTGACGGATTGCTTATAAATTATGTTCTTGTGCATTATATATATTTAACCCTATAAGTTGCTATCCTTTAAGATGATTTTAAGCAATTGTAATCAAGCTAGAAGCACTAATCAAGTTGTAAGAGAACCATGGAATCTTCAAGAGTATATATAAAGACTCAAAACAACTTGTACAATATGCTAGATCAAAATACATTCATCTTTCATCTTCACTTTTCTCATCTTCTAATTCTTTGCATCATCTTCTACAAGATCTACTGACTTGGAAAGGCTATTTTGCATGCCTCAAAGCTCCAATGCTTATGCATAAGTGCACATTGGAATGATAATAGTGTCTATGCTATGTGTAAAAATTTTTGTATCATTTGGTGCAGTATTGTGAGACACATAGCATTTAAGCTCTATGGGACAATCTTTGCACATTTGTGAAAAATCAAGGATATATCTAGTCAATGCTAAATTCATAATTGAGTGAAGAATTGCTTACAAATTGTATTCTTGTGCATTATAGCTACTTAATCCTATATGCTATCATCCTCTTAGAGGATTGTAATTAGGCTCCGAGCACTAAGCATCAAAAGGTGCATGATTATACCAAAACAACAAGTTCTTCTTGTAGCTATCTATGTGCAAGTAATATTTTTTGAATCAAACTTTACTTTGTGATCTTCCAAGTAGATACAATGTCTTATTGCATTAACTTGAAGCTCATAAAGTGTATTAGAGTCTGCAAAAGCAATAGGGTAGATCATATGTTGGTTAGCTAGGCCAAACCTCAACACTTTGAAGCACATATTTATACTAGTAAAGCTTCACCAAGTATTCACACGATGAAGAGCATTGCTTCAATGCACCTCCCAAATCAACCATAACACTAGATTACTTAAAAAAAAGAAGTATAATGCGTGATAGGTACAACAAAAATGTTTAGTTGCTATTCATGCGAGACATCGTCCATGGCTAAAAGCACGAATGCATATATGGCATAAGATAACAGGTAACTTTGAATATAATAAAATTGTCAAGATAAATAATAAGGTTATATAATCTAAAAATGCATTTTTCTTTACGAACAAAAAGGTAATCTAAAAATGCATTTTTCTTTATGAACAAAAACGTTTTTTTTTTCTCATTTCCTGAACCAAGCGTTAACCTTCGTACGGAAACATTAACACATATACCTTGAAAAACAAGAACTACTATTCATGCATAAAAGAATGTGTAAGTGAAAATATATTTTAAACAAGAATTGGCATGCAAGCATGCATGTACGCATATAACTATAGGTACTACGCATATAACTATAGGTACAGGGTAAGCATGATAAGTGTGGAAGATGTGTGTTCTTTTGTTAATTAAAGTGATGATTACGATAAGTATGTATACATATATGTATGTGCGTATGTATTTTTGTGCGTATTATGTATATATATATATATATATATATATATATATATATATATATATATATATATATACACACACACTATATGTATGTCTGTGTGTGTATGTATGTATGTATGTTTGTATGTATGTATGCATGTAACTATATTGCATGTATATATGTGTATATAAATGTGTGTATATGTACATCTGTATCTACAATGTGTATGTGTTTACACACACACATATATATATGATATATATATATGTGTGTGTGTGCGCGCGTGTATGTATGTATATATATATATATATATATATATATATATATATATATATATATATATATATATATATATATATGCATGTGTGTCGTTTTGTGTATGTATGTATGCATGTATGGATGTATATGTGCATGTTATTACATATGTATGTGTGTACATATACTTGTTTACTATATGCATATATGTACTTGTGTGTGTGAATGTATATACTATGCTTACACACACACACACACACACACACACACATATATATATATATATATATATATATATATATATATATATATATATATATATATATATATATATATATATATATATATATATATATATATATATATATATATATATATATATATATATATATATATGAAATATGTGGTTTGTTATCTCCATTATGGTATGGTCAAACTTATAAAGTCTTCATTTTACACTCTTTTTTCATACTATTTCTACATAGAGGATACATCATATGGATTTATTTAGTTTAGATGATGTTTTCATTATGGGAGTGATTATTTGGAAGTTAGGTGTACATGGGAAATATTAAGCACCACATAGATGGTTTCCCACCTTTGAGATGTTCTCTTATGAGGCTTCTTAAGGGGAAGTAGATGAGAAGGAAACACATGGAAATGACCATGTACAAGAAGTACATGGGGTTAAGGAGAGGCCAAACACTTTCTTCTACCTTTACAAACATTTCATCTAGATTGTTGAGTATGAAAGTGTTTTCAAGGGAAAGGAAATGTCATTTTATTTATATTGTGGGAACCATTCCTTGATTTATCATGGTAAGAGTGCCGAATGGCTACCTTTGGGATGGAGAAGAATACAGAGGGAGACACTCTCTCTCATGAGAATTCTAGGAGAAGCTCGATATATGGGAGGTATGAACGTGGAAGGTCTCTATGTTCTAAAGCATGATAATTTAGATAGATGCACATGCAAAGATACATGCATGCATACATGCATACACATACATACACACATACATACATACATACATACACACACATACATAGAGATTCCGAAGAGCAAGTTCATCATCTATTTTAGAGATGGCTTAGCGATTAAAAGGCTTTGGTTTGTACTTAACTTTAACTCATCTTGTTTTCATTTCATATGAACGTATCATTCTATTTCGTGTTCGTTCTCAAGCTCATTCTAAACTTGCAAGGGAGATTCGATGACATTGTATATGTCAATCTTATGCAATTCTTCTAGAGTGCAATTCTGCCGCGAAGCGCTGTGCAACCTTATCGATCCCCTTCGTCGTACGTGTAGTCTACAAACAGTTTTCCCATGTCTGCTGAACAGCAATAGCTGCGCGCTTTCTCAGATTAATAGATAATAAGAGAAGCCATCAGTCATTGATGCGCAGCCGTCTCCGACTCATAATCTATTGTACCTCACATGAGGGCGACGAGGAAGGCATTCTTTACAGAATGAAGTAACTTTTGAGGCTGTCATCTGATGTTAAACGAATTACTAATAGCAAAAGTTTTAGCAGCAGAATTATCAATGAACTTACGATCTACTGCAGTTCACGATATACGGCAGCTCATGAAGATCACACTTTTAAACAACTTAGATGAGTTAGAAAATCTTACAGGATGTACGCAGATTTGGAGGTCTCAGTTGATGTCAAAAGAATGATTAGTACGAGAATGATCACTGAATGATAGAGTGGTAAATCACTGGCAACCCACGATCTATGATAGATCATGAAGAACACAGTTTTAAGAACATAGGTACATCTCAAGCCATCAATTAAGATTCAAAGGCGCCATTTGATTACTATCCTCATGACTAGCTCTAGCTAAATGTATGTATATACTGGCTAGAACACTGGTTCTGGTTAAATGTATGCTGACATCTCATAAAGAGATGGTCTAAGTTACCAGGGGTCCATCAGAAAGCCTACAATCATTGCAGTCCATGACAGACCGTGTGTGTGTGTGTGTGTGTGTGAGAGAGAGAGAGAGAGAGAGAGAGAGAGAGAGAGAGAGAGAGAGAGAGAGAGAGAGAGAGAGAGAGAGAGAGAGAGAGAGAGAGAGAGAGAGAGTCGCTCTAAGCTTCATCATTATGTCCACTATAGTTATAGTTTGTTGACTATAAAGATGATGACGATTAAGGCAACTATGGCAAAAATAATGAAGAAGTCGATGCGCGAAGGGAGATAATGTGTTACCTGCACTTGTTTTTCGTTAATCAATCTATGGAGTGCCCTGTGGAGTTAGAGAGAGACGGAGGAAGTAATAGAAAGAGAAATGGTTGAAACGTTATTATAAGAGATGGCTGCTCAAAGAGGACACAGTCCACATCTAATCTAGCTTAAGTAGCAAGAATATCTCTTTACTTTTAAGTTAACCTTTATCTAAACTAAGACGTATCAAATGATTTCTGTTCCTTCTTCTGTCTCATTTTAAAAGCTCCCATCCTTTCTATTTGTCCTTAATCAGCTGGGACAGAGGGGATTACTTATGAAGCTCTCTTTAACTGAAGACGGCGACGATGAAAGGGATCATGAAGACTATGAAGAGAGAAGATCATGTTGAGGTAGCAAGCTTTGTGATGAAGATGGTGATGTTTATCTTATAAATCTCCCTTAAACTGAAGGCGGCAAAGATGAGTAAAGGGATCGTGAAGACTATGAAGGGAGGAGACAATGTCGAACAAGCAAGCCTTGTGATGACGATGGTGATGTTTAGCAGTATGTTGTGGTTTCAAGGCCGAGCAGGTGTGGTAACGACCATCGATTATGACAGAAGGGGGCTGCTCTTTGATGGGCAACCCAAACTGCTCTTCTCGGGTGCCATTCATTACCCGAGAAGCACCCCTGAGGTCTCTCTCTCTCTCTCTCTCTCTCTCTCTCTCTCTCTCTCTCTCTCTCTGTGCACATAATACAGGACTGACCGACGCCATGGTTTTCCAGATGTGGCCAGACCTCATAAAGAAGGCAAAAGATGGAGGCTTGGACGTCATTGAGACATATGTATTTTGGAATGCACATGAGCCAGAGCAGGGTAAAGTAAGTAACGTGATCTCCTGGTGATTAAGCATGTTTTGGTAATTATACAGTGATTAAGCAGTCTGGAAGCTTTATAAGATTTATGAAGTTAACTGGAACATTTTTCCATATTAAAATACCCGAACATACTAAACCACCTGATAATGAGTTTTCTGAAGTAAGGATATCAACAACCCACGGATACACAATTAACTAAGATTTCATCATCTACAGATACACAATTAACTAAGATTTCAGCATTAAAATGCATGTTTTCCATGGAATTTATCATAGCAATCTTACCAATCAACTCTGTCTCTCTTTGTGCAGTTTATTGTGCAGCATATTTTGGTAGTTATACAGTGATTAAGCAGTCTGGAAGCTTTATAAGATTTATGAAGTTAACTGGAACATTTTTCCATATTAAAACACGCGAACATACTAAACCACCTGATAATTAGTTTTCTGAAGTAAGCACATCGACAACCTAAGGATATACAATTAACTAAGATTTCATCATCTACAGATACACAATTAACTAAGATTTCAGCATTTAAATGCATGTTTTCCATGGAATTTATCATTATAGCAATCTTACCAATCAATCTCTGTCTCTCTTTGTGCAGTATAATTTCGAGGAGAACCTGGATTTGGTGAAATTCCTGAACCTTGTAGATGCTGCTGGTCTCTATGTTCACTTGCGTATCGGTCCCTTCATTGAAGCAGAGTGGAATTTCGGGTACTGAATCTTAAGTTCCATCCTCTAATTTCAACTCTTGAATATTGAATGTGAAAGTTGATCGTCTAAATCTTTGGGTGTATTAAAGTTGTTATCATCTTCGGCAAAAATGTTATTCCTGAAAAATTGATAATCTCAAAATAACTGGGGAATGAGAAATGTAATCATCTTTAACAAAAATGGTGTTTCCTGTACCTCTTTCTTCCTAGAGGAAACTATGGATTCCGTAAAACTTATAAATGAAGATAAAAGAGACTTTCGCGTTTGAAATTAGCTTCACTATTCGACGGGTTTAAGTACATATACATAGTGAATAGTTAGTATGAAAATGGAGAGACAGAAAGAAATATGGCTTAACTCAAGCCAAATTGAATGATGAAAACCTTGTCTCACAAGACTCTCTAGGCATGGAGGCGCACCAAGAGAACATTTTCAATGATAGTGGTGAGTACTCCACCAAAATTGAGACCTACCTAAGAAAATCCTTCAATTGAACCGTATGGCTGGGGACCTCCAAAGAAAGCTAACGTTTCCTATAAAGGAAGCAAAAAGAACAATCTACTTGGCATTCTTGAATCTATCCATTGAGAACTATGCACCAAAAAAACTCTAAAATGGTCAAAAGAAAGTACCTAAACGTTGCTTTGAACAAGCTCTACAAGCGCAAAAGCACACCTTTGAAGAATGAAATAATGTTTAAGTTAAGGCCAAACATTGTCTTTACCCCTCCTTAATCACAAACTATGTGTAGCTTAATGGTGAAAATCGCCAATTCTATGAGCTCCTAGTAAGACACTATTGAATGGGCGACCTCTTGGAAATTCTTTCCTTTATGAATCTTGATTGATAAAGTCCTCCCTTGCACGCATCTAGCATTACCAACATTGAAGCAAGTGATAGGGATGAAATGGTATGCAAAGATATATGCCTTGGTCACCATTTGATTGTAAGACTTGGAGTAGTCAAGGGGTTGCACAAGCTCATTATACACTTCATTTGCAATGTGTAAAGTATTGATGATGTGTGCATCCACACATGAAAGTACTCTAGATACCAATGAAGGGAAGCTTCTTGGCTCTTCTTAGCATGTACTATTTTTTTTTGTTAAAATAGGAAATGCGCTCTATGCATATCTACATAAGCTTGTAAAGAAAACAAAAACCATAGAACCAAAGAGCAAAAATTCATTGTATGAAAGTTTCACAAATGGGAAGTCAGGAGATAGTCTGTGGTTGAACATGCCACTATATGTTTTATTAGAACATACTTATACAAGATTGTATGTTGGTCTTTTGGCCTGTCATATAGACACTAATAATAATATTGCACTCGTAACATGAGCCAATATTGCATTTTTAATTCCCCAAAGAGTCCCTTCAAGTATATAAAAATGAATGAAAAATGACTCCAAAATAAAATCAATAATGCGTAATTTCCATTTTCACAATGGATATAAATTTGGGAATATTGAGATATTGATTAAAGCCGAAAACGAGATTAGAACGATGATTGATCCCTTCAAAAAACAGTAAAATACACAATACAACAATATTCAAAAGGTACATATTACATCCGTATTGAGATCCAAAACAGTACAGGAAATTCTCCATTCCAATATTTTTGCAATCCAAAACGCAGTTGCACTAGACAAATGCAATCATTCCATTTATAAAAAGAAACTTATAATTCTCATAAGATAAAAACAAAAGTGATAAAAGCAAAAGCAAAACAGGTACATAAGAGGATGGATAAAAAAACAATATTCCTTTGAATTGATTTAAATGATATACAAGTTTTCATCAATTCTCATGGGTAATTGTTTCATCTTTAATAATTTGAAGTGCTCTCGATGGGGTAAACTTCATATCCTCTATTTCCCATTCAATAGTACAATAATCTTGATTACAATAGTCAACAATTTTAATCTCTTCCCATTTATACATTATGGCATCAAGGATGTCTATCCCTCTTAGAAAGCCTTTTTGTCCATTTATAATGCTTTTTTGTATATGAGGGCTCAATCATCTAGCTAAAAAAGAATCAAAGATATTCTACACAGATGTCAAACATGTGATAGGCCTCAAATAACTCAAGACAAGTTTGACACATTTTTGGAATAATCTTGATAGCCCCGAATGTTTATTTAGCATGAAGAGAAAAACGTTTGATAGCTTGTTGTTAGAATAGTAGATGGTAAGGAGCAAGTAAGTCTTTTAATTCCAAGTAAATTGTTTTTGGTAATCCATTCAAGCAAGGGGACATGTCAGGCTTGAACTAAAAAATTGCTTCTTTCGAGTGGGGAGGTCTAGGATCATAACAAGCTCTTAAGGGATATTTGTTCCCTCTTATTTAAGAAATTTGAGTACTTGCATTTTTTGAATCCTCCCCTCTATTGGGAGAGCCAAAGAAAACACTTGCATTTTTTCCTCTTATTTAAAAAGCTTGAATACTTGCATTTTCTGAATCCTCCCTTGTATTGGGAGAGCCAAAGAACTCATGGTCAAAGCAGGTCATCTCTAACATCAACAACCATATTCCCATCATTGTTTTCTAGATATTAAATATCTATAGTTCTTTATTCAAGAAGTTCAAACATTTATCGACGTCACATGTCCAAAACTTTCTTGTCTAGAAAGGGTACTATTTACAACAAGGTGGTGTTCATATCTTCCATCTAAGATTGACAAGATCTTGAGACCAGCTTAGTTATTTCTTCAAGTAAAATTAGCATGTTTTGAAATATCAATGAGGTCATACATATTTATAAGGTACACCAACACTTGTTTTCAATACCATTAAGAGATTGACATTCTATTACTCAAAAATCTAAGGAAAATAATCATTTTCATAGAAGGCTCCAATTTAAACATATTATGACCTTCATGAAATGGAATCCTCAAGTTTCGTTAGGCCATCAACTATTCTGAAAAGTTTTATGGAGACCCAATTCCAATCAAATCGGATGATGCATGTTTCTGTATAAAACGTGAAGCATCTAGGGGAACATTGTAACTTTTGGTTTTCTTCAATTTGGTTTTTGTACCTCCTAAAAAAAACACAACTAATTCTAATATTTTGTTCTTGAAATTCAAAGAGCAATCCATGTGCATCATCCACGCCCTTTCACGTGGGAAGTGTTATTTTAACAGAGTGTTTACTTACTAACTAACTAGAAAAAAAAAACATGAACTATTGACCATCTACTTTTTTGCGAGCATGTTGGAAATTCTTTCAGTGTTTAGTATCCCAATTCGTCTTACATATTGTTTGAGACGATAGTTAATCCATTTTCACTTTCACAATGACTTTTCGATCTTTATCTCCATCCACTCAAAGTTCGGATAGTAAGCACAAAGAAGTTACTAAGAGAGAGAGAGAGAGAGAGAGAGAGAGAGAGAGAGAGAGAGAGAGAGATGTTGAAAATCAAATCTCGATGTCTGCAATGGATTTTATCGTGACTTTTGCAAGTGGACAAATCAAAGAGAGGGATCCAAATTTGATGAATCAAGTTAGGAAGTTCCACTGAAATTAGTCGATTTCAAATTCATATTATTAGTCGAAATAAGTGCACCTAAACTCATTGGCAATTAGTTTCCTAGACACACATCATTTCAACCTCATTACTAAAATATTTATTTAAACCTCATTCGACCTCCTACGCACATATTAAATGAGTTCCATATTTTTTTATGAAGTGATACACTCGAGCAAGCAAGGAACCTTTTTTCTCAGATCAAGTTATCATTAGTTTGATCTCATTCATCTTCAGTGTTGGAGTGTGAGGTCTACGGAAGCACACAAACAACACAAGGAAGAAGATGAAGCTTGGACCACAGCGCACAATACTGAATGTATTACCAAGAGAATATACAAAGATAAGTGACTCGTTAGGGTTATAGGCATATATACAAGCCACACGAAAAAACCTCCTAAAGAGGCAAAAAGTGCCATGGCAGTCATAGTTTGTTCACACACATCACTACTCAAATATATCAACAAATTCCCCCTAGGAGTGATGCAGTGAACAAGGAGCTGCCACTCATGTATAAGGAAGTGCCAAGCTATGTGGAATCAATCCACAAAAGAAAGTAAGCCCAAAGCTTTGTGGAAAGCTTCAAACTTCTCCCTAGGCAGAGCATTTGTGAAAATGTCTACAATGTTCTTCTATGTGGACATATATGCCAAACTGATCTCTTTAACAGAGAACCTCTCCTTGACATAATTATAGTGCATCTCAATGTGCTTAGTTTGAGCATGGAACACAGGGATCCTCACAACTGCCAATGTGCTCTAACTGTCAGTGTAGATAGAGGTGGCAAAAGATAGACCAACACCCAAATCAGCCATAAGGCATCTGAGCCACATACACTCAACATTCGCTATGAAAGCTTCCCTATACTCAGCCTCACAACTAGAAGTGGCCACAGTAGGATGCTTCTTGCTCAACCAAGATATGCATGAGCTATCGAGCATGAAGCAAAAAACACTTGTGGGCACATGAGTGTCATAGAAACCAGCTTAGTCAGAGTCAAAAAAAGCATGTAAATCTAACAGTACTGAACCCCCCTTGGGATAAAACAATCCAAGTAGCCAGGTGTCACTCAAGTAGTGAAAGATGCGCTTAACCACATGCCAATTCTTGACACCTGGGCAATGCATAAACATGATAATCTCTGAGACAACAAATTGGATATCTCACAAAGTAATGCATAAGTAAAGTAAGCATCGAACAACCTGCTTATAGAGAACAACATCAAATGCATCTCCAACATCATGAAGACTCAATTGTAAACAGGTCTCCATAGGAGTGGCAATAGGTTTACAATCTTCAAGGCCAAAATGCTACAATAACATGTCAATATATTTTGTTTGACATATAGCTATTCTGCCATCAACTTGCATAAATTGAATGCCCAAATAATGATGCAAATGCCCCAAATCAGACATCTCAAATGAGGCATGCAAATGAGCATTGAAATAAGAAATATGCTTCTCATGAGGACCAGTGAGCAACATGTCATCAACATAGACAATAATGATCAAAAGCACATCATTTGCATGCTTAACCTATAAGGTGCTCTCAGTTGGACTATCCTCAAAACCATGTGCAATTAGGTAGGCATGTATTTTATCATACTAAGCATGCGGTGCTTTCTTCAAACCATATAATGCCTTTTTTACTCGCACACTTTGTTTCCATGCCCTTTCTACACAAGACCACATGGCTCAAAAACATACACTTCCTCATGCAAGACACCATTCAGAAATATAGTTTTAATCTCCAACTTATGTACATTCCAACAACAATGAGCTGCAAGTGCAGAGATGCTACAAACAATAGTCATATGCCATGTAGGTGCAAAGTTCTCATCAAAATCAATGCCTCTTTCTTGAACATAACCCTTTGCAACAAGCCTAGCCTTTTACTTGTCAACTGTTCCCTCAAGCTTACACTTCATCTTGTATACCCACTTAGTGTGAATGGCCTTCTTGCCAAGAGGCAAGTCATATTAAGAACAGGTACCATTTTTCATAATAGAATCATGTTCTGATTTCATAAGAGCCGTCCAAATTTCCAAAATTTTATGCTTCATGAAAAAAAACAGGCTCATTCTCATCGCAGAGACTAGAGGTAGCCATAGCATAGCAATCTGATGCTAAAGAAGCACTATGAGAGCCTGAACGAGTATGACATGACAACATTGCATCTAATTTTCTATCTTACAAAGTCTCCACCAACCATTTTTGGCATAGTTTGTGCCTTCTCAATGTCAACTCTCTCATCAACAAATGCATCATGTAAATCTACATTAGAAATGGAATGATTTGCATCATCACATGAAACCTATAAAGGCTAAGAAGTTGCCTCATTTGGACCGGCATTAGACTATCCACCTGTAAAAAGAGGCAGCAGTGTCGTACATATCTTTGGAGCTAACTGATGTCTCCTTAGTACATGAAAGTAATGGCTGAATAGCATTTTCCACAAAAACAACATCACGGCTAACCAAAATGTGTTTAGTCTATGTATGATAGACATGATATGCTTTGCTTTCAGAACTGCATGCAACGAAAATACATTTCACTGCTATATCATCGAATTTCCTACATTGTTGTTCAGGCACTAATGCATATAATAAACAACCAAAGACATGCACATGACCTATAGATGGCTTGCAACCATGCCGAGCCTCATATGGAGTGATAGACTGCAATGCTTTGGTGGGACACCTGTTAAATACATGTGCTACACACATAACAACTTCAAGCTAGAAATTATGTGGTAAAGCCTGACTCTTGACCATACACCTCGCCATCTCCATGAGTGACCTCTTCTTCCTTTTAGCCAGCCCATTTTGTTGAGGTGTATATGGAAGTGTACACTGATGTTTTAGCCCATGTTCAGCCTGAAATGCATTAAAGTTAGAAGACATATATTCCCCCCTCGATCAGAATAGAGGGTGCCCATTTTACATGCTGATAGATTTTCAGCCAAAACTAGAAACTGTTTGAAGCATATAAACACTTACGACCTTGCTTTCACTTGATACACCCATGGATTCCTGGAAAAATCATCAGTGAAAGTCACGAAGTAAAGGTAATTCCCAAAAGATGGTGTCTACATAAGACCACATACATCATTGTGAACAAGCTACAATTTTTGAGTAGCTTAGACTGAACCATCTTTTGGAAAGGAGGAATGCTACATTTTTCCCAAAATACAGCCTTCATATACATGTTTACTAGGTGCCTCAAGTTTTGGCAAAGAAGGCACCATTTTAAATTTCTGTAAGTGTAGACATAAGCATGCATGCCAAAGCTTTGCATCTGACATAGCTTGAGAATCTTGAACTGCACATGCTGAATCATTCACAGATTTTGCATAATCTATGATCTCATACAACCCATGACATAAAATGCTAAAAGTAATAATGATGTCGCCATTTAAAAAATCTTGAACTATACATTTGTCATCAACAAATTTCACAACTAAGCCGATCTTGGCTAATGCAAAAAATTATTGATCCTCGACATACATACAACATTCAACAATGTAAAAGAACTACCATCAATAGTAGTGAGAATGATCCTCGACACAAATAAAGCATCCAACAACGTAAGAGAACTACCATCAGTAGTAGTGAGAATGATCTTACAAACTCCCATGATAGGATAAGAGGAGTTTTTGGCACATGTGACAGTATTCCCTGTAGGTGTAGGCTCAAGTGAAGTGAAGAAAATGTGCTACGAGGTAATATGTTTGGTTGCCCCACTATCAAAGTACCTAAGATCTGAGTCTAATGCAGACATACACTATTCATGAGAAGATGGGTAATAATTGAAAAAAGTAGTAAATGCCCATTCTTCATTCTACACAAGATTAGCAGATTCTATTTTAGGTGTAAAGGCCTCTACAACAACCATTCCAACCTCTTTCTTATTTGCCTCTTGATCCTCGACACAAATAAAGCATCTAACAATGTAAAAGAACTACCATCAGTAGTAGTGAGAATGATCTTACAAACTCTCATGATAGGATAAGAGGAGTCGTTGGTGCATGTGACAGTATTCCCTATAGGTGTAGACTCAAGTGAAGTGAAGAAATTGTGCTACGAGGTAATATGTTTGATTGCCCCACTATCAAGGTACCAAACATCTGAGTCTAATGCAGACATACACTATTCATGAGAAGATGGGTCATAATTGTAAATAGTAGTAAATGCCCATTCTTCATTCTACACAAGATTAGTAGACTCTGTTTTAGGTGTAGAGGCCTCTACAACAACCATTCCAGCCTCTTTCTTCTTTGCCTCTTTCACAGCCAGCTTTGGACAACTCTTAATGATATGATCATTTCCTTTATAGTACTTGCAAAATAATTTTTGCTTTTCTATTTTCTTGTCATCTCTGTCATCTTTCTTTGATTGTGCAAAATTAGCAGATTTTTTATTACTAGTAGATGGTCTCCATTTACCTTTGCCCTTCTGACTAGCCAAGAAATCTTGATCGACAACATGCATAATGGACCTGTTCTACCTAGACTGATCTTCTTGCAACATAAAAGAAAGTAACTCCTCAAATGTTAAGGCATTTGGATTGCCTTTCATCATCAATCAAAGAGTAGAAGAAAAACTCAGATATGAATCTCGGAGACCATTCATAACAGTCTATAGAAGTGAACTATCAAGAAAGACTTCATCAACATAAATCAATTACTCCTTCAAATCTTTGATCTTTGTCAAAAAACTATCCATGGAATCTCCTTCATCCATGTGCTCACTCTCCAACTTTTTTTGGAGGTAAGCAACACGAGCCCCATTCCTTGCCTAGTATAATGTGGTTAGTGTATCCCAAGCATCCTTTGTTGTTTTGCAAGAGTGAATGTGGGGAATAATGGCATGTTTGAGAGACGAGGCTATCAATGGATGTGCTTGAGCATCTCTACCATCCCAACAAAGTTGCTCTGTAGTAGGTGCAATAGGAACCACAACACAAATAGGAGCCTAAAGAATATCATCATCTTCAACGCCATATGTATCAGCTTCAGTAACTGTATTTGTAGTTGTAATGGGATGTTTTTCAACATCTTGCACAATATTCCACAATCCTTTTGTGATCAATATATGATGCATCATATAAGCCCATAATGGGTAATTGGTATGGCATCCAACTTATCCTCATCAGCCCACATACGGAATACATCACTGCTTTCAACCATGGGCACTGACAAAAAAACCTTGATGCAGAAAAATGATTGTATCTGAAAAGGTTGAACAAAACTACTCTGACGAGTTTTGCTAAACATGTAGTAGACTTTGAGACGCTTATATAGGAGAACCAAAACCTATATATATCTTTGGCACAAAAATATGAAATTGCCTACACAAGCATTGTGATAGTGCATTCAGAGGCCGAAACGAGCTTAGATCACAATTTTGACACCACACAACAAAGCTATTTTGAACTGCTAATCACTCTGATTATGCTCACCAAATTTCATGTGATTCTGAGACTGTGAACAGGGGAGTGTTGATGACTCCCTATATGAAGTGGTGACCTTCTCTGATACCAATTTTTGGAGTTTGAGGCCTACGAAATCACGCCAACAACACAAGGAAGAAGAAGAAGCTTGGATCACAACACACAATACTAAATGTATTACCAAGAGTATGTACAAAGATAAGTGACCTGTTAGGGTTAAAGGCGTATATACAAGCCATGGAGAAAAAACCTCCTAAAGAGGGAAAAAAGTACCTCCACAGTCCTAGTGTGTTCACACACATCATTATCTAAATATATCAACATTCAGGTGTAGGTAGTTGAATTTTGTTCTATTTGTATTAGATTGTGATGCAAAGTTTTCACTCTTGTCAAAATCGTGGTCTTAGATTCCCTCCTCCAAAGAGTGGGAAAGTCTCAATATTTTCCTCTAAGTGAATTGTGAAGAACATGAAAGTTTGTCTACATGTATCTCTTCACATAGGCAAAGAATGTTGCAAGTAGATTTCCCATCTTGGAGTGGATGGTTCTCAAAGAAAGAACATCTAGTTGCTTTTATTTAAAGCATATGGGGTACATCATAGGGTCTCTTTGAATTTTGTAGAAGCACATATTTATTATTTTAGAGAAACGTTCAACACTAAGAGCCTACATCTTTATGTAGTGGCCTAGTGGAGGTCAACCATCTTCTAAAGTTGTTTAATTGTAGAGAAACATTCAATACAAAGAGCCTATGACTTTACATAGTGGCCTAGTGGAGGTCAACCATCTTCCAAAGCTAGATAGGGGTGTCTGAAACTTCCACCATCAATGATATCAGAGCATTGCAAAGTCTAGAGACATCATGGGACATTATTTTAAAGAATTGGAGGGACAAGAGAACTCATGGAAACATAAAATACGATCTATCAAGTCAATGCAACATCAAAAGGGGATTGAATCAATCAAAACATCAACAAAACAAAGGTTATAAAGAGAGAAACTGTAATAAACTAAGTCTATGGTCTAGGGATCCGGCTGCTTCAGACAGATCTAAAATCGGATACCGTTTGGTCACTCGTCTGTAGGACCCAAGATCTCAAGAATAGAATCAAGCATAAGTTCACTTAGCCTAGTGGTTAAGTCTCATGGTTGTGAAGGAAGAGGTCTTGGGTTCAAACCCCATGGGGAGCATGGGGAGAGAGTTTTGGCCAAGGAGCTCTAGAGCCTTCTAACTCAAGTTAACATGAGTTAACTTGAGTTCTGAGAGACTTAACTCAAGTGGCGAGTACAACCACCACTAGTAGACTCTAATGGAAGGTATGAAAGGAATGGAGGAGGTTGCACATGCACTTGTGGACTCTAGTTACATTTGTGGTCCTCGTTGATTCAAGCAACTATATATACAGGCATAAGGTTGGGAGGAGAGTCATCTCTCTAGCACGTGGTGGTCGTAATTCTTAGGCTGTTGCAGAAACTATCAAAAGGTAGCATCCATATCTTCTATAAAATAGCTAAAGTACTAAAGAAGATAGAGGAGCACATTTGGACAAATAAGTGTATGGATTGGGATGGAAAGTATGAGCAAGAAAGTTGGGTAACAATTATCTTGTTAAAATCTAATACGATACAATCCACCATGATCAAGAAATAAATTAAGTACCATCTCTATAGTTTTACGTGCCTATTAATAATGATTAGAAGGATTTAGTATATGCCTTACTTCAAATAATCATAGAAATATAGGACCTTTCTTTCTTTAAAAATGAGTACACAAGGAAGAAAAAGCAATTGTGACTATTGTGTGGTCAAAAAGTGGTTTTAATTACTTAAGTAGTTCTACATCCATGCAAGTATTTATTTAATTAAAACATTGCTTAAAACTACTAATGTATTCATAAAGATCAATATGTGTGTCAATTAATATCGTGATCTCCAAGATTTTCAATAACATATGGATGTGACCAATTGATTATATGTTCATATGAATTATGGAAAAAGTTTAGTACACACCCTTCTTTTAAGTGCGACATGGTGAAATGATGACTTTGGTGATTTCGAGGATAAACACACAAGGGTAGAATAGAAGATTCAACTTATTATAGTATGTATGTTATGTACGTATGTATTTATTTATTTATGCATGTATGTATGTATGTGTGTGTATGTACGTACTATGTATGTATGTATGTATATATGTATGTGTGTGTGTATGTATGCATGTATGTATGTATGTATGTATGTATGTAATGTATGTATGTATGTTGTATGTATGTATGCATGTATGTATGTATGTATGTATGTATGTATGTATGTATGTATGTATGTATGTATGCATGCATGCATGCATGGATGTGTGTATTGAACTAGATCCACTCTTAATTATAGCCAAAAGATAATGGATCCTTACTTGCATTTGTTAATATTGAAAAGAGCTTAATGAAATGTCTTGTAACTAACAAATTCTACAAAGAATTGTTCCTAACCTTATCACATCTCTTCTAAGACTATAAAACCTTTCAAATGAGCTCTCATTAACTCAAAGTAGACATTAGGGATCTTGCAAACATTTGTAGCAAGAAAACCTACCTATCCACAATAGTGACTATGATAGACACACTGATACTGTGAGTTTTGTTTCTCTTAGAACATGTTGAGAATGAACACAAAACTTTATGTGAACTTAGTAAAAATAAACGAATTGTAAATTAATCAAAGATCAACGTAATTCCATTATTGTTAATAGATGAAACCAATAGAACATAGAATCCTAATTGGTGCCAAGGAAGAAAGGCATGAAGGTAATTGGAAACAAATGGGTATATAAAGTGAAGAAGTACTCAAATGGTAGCATAGCTACGTACACAACAAGACTTATGAGTAAGGAATTCATTCAAAATTATGGCAAAGATTATTAGGAGACATTTATCCATGTGGTAGATGTTGAAATTCAATTTTCAACCTTAGTCTCAATTTGAGCATCAAACGGATGCTACTTGGAGCTACATTGAGCAAGCTTTAAAGCACGAGAAACCAATAATCAATTCGAGTTTGAAATGTCCCCACAACAACCAAAATTTGATTCACACTTAGGTGTGAGTAAAAGCCTCTTGAAGAGTCCTTGGAAGCAAGCTAGTAGGTCCGTAAGCCAAGCAATCCCTATTCTTGCTTGCGTGAGTGATTTGAAAAGATTTTGTGTAGCCATAGCTAGCTCTCAGATTTCTATGTGAGTGTTCTAGATTTCTCTACGTGTTGAGAAGAGTTCGTTAGTCATATCTCACTCATTTCTTGTAATCTTGGGTTTTTTTTAGAAATCTAATCAAGCCTTCCAAAGTTTTCACAAAGCTTCTAACATTTCTTTGCATATTATGAGAGAACCAAATTAAGGAGTGAGCAGGTTTCTATCTATGTATGCCTAATGAAGAGCATAAATTATCTACCTTGGAGGTATTGGTTCTCCTAGTAGGAGTAACTATTTTAAGTGAAATAACTTGCATTAGAAAGGTTTTGATATCTAGTTTATATATGCAAAAGCTCTCGGTTCCGTCTTCATAACCTCAGATATTCCATTATTTTAGTAAACACAGGTTCTATGAGAGTGCATGTAAGGCTATCATTACTTCAAGGTTGCATAGGGAAGTTACAAATTCTCCCGTCAGTGGTATCAGAGCTATCCAAAATATACAAATATTCATAGTAGTGCTATCAATTCCTTATCTTCCTCTAGGCTTAATTCATCACCTATATATGTACATTTTTCCTCTTGTTCCTCAATGGTCACCACAACTTTCTTTGTCCTCTCCTTCTTATTGTAAGCATCTCCCATTGAAGCTTCTCTCTTTGGCATCCATATTAACATTTTTCTATCATCAATATCATACTTCTTAAAGTTCTTTGGTACCTCAAATATTGATTCATTCCCTTATTGGGTGGATTTCATACTCTTCCTTATTCTTCTTTTGATTGCTTAACTACAGGGATTATGGTTTCCTCACTCTTGTTTGAAGTTTCTTTTGGATCCTTGGATCCTATTAAATATAAGAACTTATCTTAAGATTCACCAAAAATATCCTTCATGCTGGATTGTTCCTTTTTACCTCCATTCTCCTCATCTGAAATTCCTTCCCACATGAATAGAGACACATTGTAACCATCCTCATCATGAATGAGGGGTCCACTATTCCTCATCGAGAGCTATATCCATGGTTGTGACTACTTCTACCCAACCATGAGGTTCAAAATCCTTGTCCAAAAACACCATTGGTGCATAGGCTGAGTCTTCTAAGGTTCTGATATTCATGGACTTTCCTAGTTCTCTTGCTTCTAGATGTTTATCATTTGATTTTGCCTCAACTACTTTACACATTCATAAGTGGAGGGGTGGAACATCTTTGATTGAGTGTTTGTAACCCCTAAGTGTTGCAAGTACAAGGAGTAGGTGCTCCAATCTTGCACTATTTATAGTTGTATTAGAAAGATTCTTCCTAGTATCATCTCATAAGCATCAGATTTTTCAAACTCGCATATGGAAAAGGTATGTTCAAGCTCTACAACACAAGTGGTGAGAATGCTATCTCCTAGAAATCCTAATCAATGCTCGATATGACTATTGATAGTTTATAGCTTCATTCTTGTAGGTTGCATGATAGGTTTGCCCCATTGTATACATAAGGATGTGGTAGTGATGGTAACACCTATGTGTGAATCTATGATTGCTTGGTGGTGAAACCCTTATAGGTTATGTGATCTCTAGAACCTTCCTTTTGGAACTTGTCCTAAGGTGGATGTAGTTAAGTTCAAGAACTTCATTCGCCACATGTTTCCACAGTTCTAGACTTACCTTCGACAATTCTTCTAATGTGAGATGACATCATACCTTTATGTTTGTTAGTGCATTTCTATTTGTATGTATAACCAAATCCTCTTTTCTAAAAAATATGGTGGGGTCTCATCTAAAGTGATTTAAACCATTTGTCCCATAGAAACTAAGTTCTTTGTGATTATGGGAACATGAAGAACATATTTCAAGCACTTGGCTTTATGAGAACCTTCCAACATAACATCAACTATATTTTTAATAGCATGAGGGGTATCATCACATGTTTCCGCATGTCCTTTAGTTGATGGCACTTGCATGTTTGAGGAGAACTCCTTGTTGCAACTCATTTGGTTGTTGCATACACTATCATTGTACCATGTATTTGAACCTTGTGTCTTGTATTCACTCTTTTGCATCATAGCTAGCATGCTCTCATTTTTATTTGAAATAGATGCATAATTACCTTGTTCTTTGTAGGTTGAAGTTTTATTCTCCCTTTGATAACAATCTCTTGCATAGTGACCATATTTGCCATAAGTGAAGCATCCTTTTGAATTTTGATTGTCTCTATTCTAGTTGAACCTACCTCCTCTACCTCTCAACTTGCTCTAACTCTTGATGAAGAGTACTTGCTTCCTTGGAATTGGTCAAAATCACCACTTGATCCTCTCCATTGTCTTCTTCTTCCTCTACCTTGATTCCTTCCTCTTCCTCTACTTGCATAGAAAGCTCGGGATTCATTTCCCTTTGTCTTTGAGCCTCCAATATTGATCTCCTGAGTGTCCATCAAGGCCACCAATTGCACAAAGTCTAGAAGAGTATCCCTAGCATGCATAGATGTTGTAATAACGAGATGTATTTTTGAGGACTTACAAAGGCCCAAAGATATTCTCCCATAGGAGCTCGATGACCCTAGAGGCAAAACCTACAAAACAAAGAGCCTACACATATAATTATACCTATGCAACCAAGAAAAGCAAAAGTCTTATTTCAATGTTCATATTAAGGACAAAGGCTTAAAATTTGGAGACAATATTAGTTTACACAAGGAAGCAACATGCCCCTAAGTTGGAAAAACGTGGATATGGAACCGTGGCCATCAATAGAGTTTCGACGAGAAATGATGCTTTCCCATGATTCACATTCATCGGTCCATCAATTTTTTCCTCATCATCATCGACATAAGGTCCCTTGCGCAGCCCCTTCGTGGGATACACCTTTCGGGCACCATCATACTCTTCCATAGGTCCACTCCCTAATCCCTTTGCCATAACCACATACAATGCACTTCACACTACACTTCCACACACTGGTCCTTCAACTTCACAATACGCACCCATGTAGAGGGTCTTAACAATTTTCACCTCACAACCACCAACAGTAGACCCCATGGACATACCTCCAACCACATCCACTCGCCCTCTCCCCACTTCACCCTTTGTCTTTCAGACTCCAATATTGATCTCCTGAGTGTCCATCAAGGCCACCAATTGCACAAAGTCTAGAAGAGTATCCCTAACAGGCATAGATGTTGTAATAACAAGATGTATTTTTGAGGACTTACAAAGGCCCAAAGAGCCTACACATATAATTATACCTATGCAACCAAGAAAAAGCAAAAGTCTTATTTCAATGCTCATATTAAGGACAAAGGCTTAAAATTTGGAGACAATGTTAGTTTACACAAGGAAGCAACATGCCCTTAACTTGGAAAAATGTGGATATGGAACCATGGCCATCAATAGAGTTTCCACGAGAAATGATGCTTTCCCATGATTCACATTCATCGGTCCATCAATTTTTTCCTCATCATCATCGACATAAGGTCCCTTGCGTAGCCCCTTCGTGGGATACACCTTTCGGGCACCATCATACTCTACCATAGGTCCACTCCCTAATCCCTTTGCCAGAACCACATCCAATGCACTTCACACTACACTTCCACACACTGGTCCTTCAACTTCACAATATGCACCCATGTAGAGGGTCTTAACAATTTTCACCTCACAACCACCCAGAGTAGACGCCATGGACATACCTCCAACCACATCCACTCGCCCTCTCCCCACTTCACCCATGCCACCCCCTCCACCTTCTTCCACTACAATCTTCACCTCCCTTCCCTCCCTTCCCCCCACATAACCCATCCCCTTGTCTATGTTCATATGCACAAATCTTGTATATACATCAATAGGTATAGAGAATGATCTTACCCAAATGTTCACATCTATGCATGAAGTATTCAAGGCATATGTTGTATTAGGTAACCTTAATAAAAATTTGCAAGCTTAGTTAAACATGTTGCACTTCCATGTAATTTTTTTTTAATATAAAGGAAGTTAGACATTAGCCTACTCTCCCGGACTTGAATTAAATAAAGAAAAGTACAAGAGAAGGGGACTAGTGCCCACGGGACCCCCCAAATCCCACAAAGCAGGGAAAGCTTTTACAAAGCTTAGATGGCTTTACAAAGAAGGTTAATCACCCTCTCATCACCCTCATGAGGGGCCCACTTGGGTTTAAGCTTGTTATTGATCAAAAGGAGAACTTGATGATGCCTGAAGTGGGGGGGGGGGGTGATTTCTTACAGTTAACAATCCTTTTGCCAAGGAGGGACAACGATTTCTCAATTGACCACTCCTTGGGGGAGTCACCGAAGTTGAAAGCACATCTTTCCCGCGAGATTTTCCATAGGACCTCCCCTCTGATGGCGTTCTAGAGAGTCGCGGAGCAACCGATCGCTTCTCCCAACAGGGCTTGCTGCCAACTGAGATGTTTCTGAAGTCTAATTTTCTTTCCAACTGCCTGCCAGAGTCTGTTGGAGTTGGGGCAGGTAAAGAAGATGTGTGGAGCATCTTCGAGAGACCGGTAGCAGCGTTTGCACCAGGGAGGAATCCCACAAAGTTTGCTAGCCTTAAGGTTGGTCCAGATTCCATGATGAAGAATTTGCCATAAGAGGACAGACTTTTTGATTTCTATGAGGGGGTGCCAGATAGCCATGAACTTCATGTCCCACCGAAGCGGAGTCCATGACATGCACCACTTCTTGTTGAGGTTAACCTGATAGTCAATCGTTTCTTTGATGTTCGGGATTTTTGATAGGCTATTCCCATTGCGCCATTTGAGACCAAGCGAGCTCGATGTGTCGTGTCCCATGAGAAGGCGAGTATTATGTCGATCCCAGGCGAGACATCTGCTTTGCAAAGTGTTCCATTCTTCGTACGAAATGTTGACGCAAGGGTCAATATCCTCGAAGTTGATCCAACGGTTGGTGTCTTGTTTCCAGAGATGTTTCCGTTTTTTGAAGCCTTTGTTCCATAACTTCTTGGCATTTTGAATGTTCCAAGGTTCCACACTCCGGATGCCTTGGATTGAAAACCAGATAGAGTCGTTTTGTCTGATACCGGCAGCCCACTTCCAGTCTTCACTAATTCTTGTGTAGCTTTTGACTTTATTCCAACTCTTCCATAGGGAGCACACGAGATTAGAGCCTTTCGGGAAGATTGGGATCGGGAAAACAACAAGGTCAAGATGTCGAGATTCTTCCAATTTGGGCAACCCATGAGAGCCAACTCGTTCTTGTTTCTGAAGATCAACTTGGCCCATGAGGCCTCCCCATTGCACCAAGCCTTAATCATCCATTTGGCTGCCAGTTTGTTAGCCATGCACCCAATGTCCAGGATACCAAGTCCCCCACTATCTCTATGGCTGGTGCAGATGGACCATTTGATTTTAGGCACCCCCCTTCTATTGTGATCGCCGGTCCAAAGGAAGTTTCTACAAATACTATCCAGTTTGGAAAGATCTTGCTCTTTTGGTCTCCAACAAGAAAGGAAATAGATGGTAGAAGAAAGGAGGAACATGTTGATAACCATAGCACGACCAGCAAGATCGATTTGCATACCTCTCCAATAGTTAAGCTTGTTTTCGAGTTTGGCCAGCACCCAGTTCCACCGCTGTTCCATAGAGATGCCAAACCCCAAGGGGATCCCAAGAAGTCGAAAAATTTGGCCCTGCAGAATGATTTGACAGCCATGATCAATGAGATGGCCGGGCTGAGACCCCACAATAGCTCTAAAGGCGGTCTTAGAGTGGTTGATTATGGATCCAGAGGCTTCACAAAAAGTAGCAAGACACCTCTAGAACGTCTCCAGGATGGTACTATCATTGTGAACAAACACGTTCATATCATCGGCAAAAAGTCTCATGGTGATCTGACTGTGGTCATGAGGCAAACGGAGGCCTTTGATATTACCAGCTTCCACCTGATGCGCCACAAGCCTGCTAAGCCCTTCCGTGGCGATGGTAAAGAGTCTCTAATTCCCCGTTAGGGGCGTACAAAGAAACTAGAGTAAAACAAAGAGGAGCACCAAAAGAAACAACAATCCATCAATGGCTTTCATCTTCAATGGAGTTCTCAAGCTTTTCAAACCAGAGTTGCTTAATGCCGATTATCGTTCCACTAGACCCCCGCTGGTGCGCCATTGAAATCCAAACATGGGTCTAGGAGACATGTCTAAGCCGTTTTTGGAGGTCTTCTCAGTCAATTTTAATCTCTTGAATACATATAAATTTTGGGTTTAGGCTAATGTCACGAAGCCATGGACCAATGATGGTTGCTCTTGAGGGGTCGGTTAGCCCTCTAGCGTTTAACGAGATGATGATCATTGTCGTAGTGAGCCCTCTTTGCGGGAGGGAGCTTTGTCCTTTCTTTTCTTGGATTCATCTTTCTTTTTCGCTGGGATCGGATCCCGAATTAACAATAGGTTCTTGTGGGGGCTTTTCCAGGGTAGCTCCATAGGTTGTTTTCCTTTGCGGGATGCCTCCTGCTGGGAAGACTTGGGCACCGTTTTCGACACCGTTTCCGGAATAGTCGATCCGATGATGGAACTTTCACTATCCATGTTTTCTTCATTACTGGTGGTAAAGCCGTCTTCTTTGCTTGTAGTGTAGCCTTCTTGGGAGGTGTCTTTATTGTCAGGGATCTCTAGGGCTTTGTCGTTGGTGTCCACCTCAAGTTGGTTCCCACCTCGGTAGTCAAACTCATTGATCTCCTTTTCCAGATTGCAATACAAATTGCTAGAGCGGGTAACTGAAATGTTGTTTCGCTCAGAAGTTGTCCTAGGGCTTCTTTTCCTTCTTCTTCTGACTTCGATGAACCCGTCTGCATCAGCTTCAGGATTAAGGGGGCCCTTGCCTTCCTCTTCCTTCATCGAGTGGGTCAAAGCGCCTTTGATGTCTTGATCATTTTTGGAGGCTTCTTGATTTCGCTTGCTTTTTTGTCTCAAAGGGCAATCTTTAATCCTATGACCTTGTTGGCCACAACGAAAGCACGCGTTGGGAAGGTTTTTGTAAATGATGTCTTGCTCCCATACATCCCCTTCGCCCAAGTCAACTTTGATCTTTGATGGAAGCGGCATGCTGAGGTCAGCCTCGACACAGATCTGAGGGTGCCACCGAGCGTTGAACGAGTGTCTTGCACCTTCATAAATGAGACCACCAATGTTCTCGCGAGAGGCCAACGGCTTGCCAATAGGAGAAACAATGTCCCACACGAAGTTGTACAAGAAGTATGGAAGGTTAGGGAGCTCAACCCAGAGCGGGTATCGAAGCGATTTCGATTTATCGGGAGTAGAATCAGGGGACCATCTGAATAGGCACAGGGTCACCCGGCCGAGTTGCCAAGTTCCGACACTTAGGGCTCCAAACGCCATATCTTCATTTTCAAAGACTAGCAACATGTGGCTTGCCGGTAAGAACTGACATTTACAAACAATTAGCCCACGGGGGAACCACTCGTTGCAAAGCCACTGTCGCACAGTTTCGAGCGGGGGCCTAGGGCCAAACATTTGGCCGGGGAGGCAAACTTTCTTGGGCTCCTCCATGTAAATTGATTGTTATTAGAGAAAGCATCATTGAATGACCAATACACTAGATTTGATGAAGCACATTCCATCTTGGAGACACAATAAGAGGACCACCATTAAGAAAACATCAAAGACCTCAAAGATAGCCTAGGTACCTCCGTGGAGCACAATGCCAAGCTTAACTGCAATATGGACCTTTTGAGGAGGCACTTGGTGGCCACTAGAGAAGCAAACACCCAACTTTAGACCTAGAATTCTGATAACACTGATGTTGCACTAGATCAAACAGTGGACACACCCTTTAGTCCAACATGCTCTAAGGCGATCCCCTGTAACTGCATGCAGATTATCTTAGAAGTTCATACAATGCCTTTGGAAGCTCATGATGCCCTAACGGAGGAATTAATATCATTATGAGCATCCCCCCACCCCACAAGGATAGAGAAAATGATAGTCAATGAACCTTCCTGAGAGATACTCATAGAACTAAATAATTATGAGCCTAGGTGGAAGATCTTAAAATAGAGTATGTGAGTATGAGTTAATTATGCATTTGACACATGACAGAATTGCATCCCCATAGGACACGCTAGAGCCAGAAGAAGTGGTTCCCATCTTGATGGAACCTATTTTTGAGGAAGAATATGAACCAAAATTGATTATTGGAGGTAAATGTACTCATGAAGGCTAGAATGTCTTTGAATTGGTGTGTGTGTGTGTGTGTGGGCCTTGGTTGTGGCCCAAAGTTTATCAAGATGATCTTGACACTTCTTAAAAATCCCTTTGCTCGCATTAATATTAATAGCCAGCTCTCTCAATCTATCATATTAAAATGCTCGATCACACAAGGTTGCCACCTGGCATAGCTACTCTTTGTTATTGCTACTGATGGCTTAATTGCTTGGTTAACCATCATGACCATATTGTTATTATCAGGGGCTTTGGCCTTCATGCAAACTCTAAAATCTAGATTGCCTATGGGCCTCAGACTGCCATCATTGTATCACCTTTGGGCAATCCTACCTTTGCTTTGTAGGATTATAGGGGTCCCGTGGGCATTATGCTCCATTAATTCATCCAAGGGAGACTAGTCCTAGCCAAACTTCGTTTTTAAAAAAGAAAAAATACAAAAGGAAAAAATTCATAACCCCATTTAGGGAACCAACGAGCCCTCCATGGATTTTTAGATTAAGGATCTATCTTCTTTTCTGCTTCCATCAGCTCACTGGATAATTTTCCCAATGCTAACAGAGAATTCATCCACAAAAGTAGTAATTCATGCATTTTTGGTGTTAGATTTAAGTGTACCTGCCTGCAGACAAAATGTAAAGGAACTCAGATTGATTTGTAGAATCTGCCTCATATATAATTTTATAAAATTTGCAAACCCGCCACTGGTTCGACAATAGCACAAAAAATACTCACGTTAGGGAATTCTACCGATACCTTTCTAAGTTGCAATGTCTTTTAATTAATATTTTGCAGAGGTCTACCTATATGGCTATACCTTCAGGACGGTGCAGATATGAGAACAAATAGCACCATTTTTATGGTAAAGTATTCCATCTATTTACATAAAGCTTTTCCTTCACAAACATCATGGGCTGCCCATTTTAAATATTCTGATCATGATTGTGCAGAATGCAATGCAAAACTTCACCACAAAAATAGTGCAAATGATGAAAGATGAGAACATGTTTATCTGGCAAGGAGGTCCCATCATTATTGCACAAGTAATTACTTCTAGGCTTTTAACTAGTCCACTGATAAGGTAATCCTTGTATAAAATATCATGAGAAGTATGGAAAAGAATTCTCTGCATCCAGATTGAGAACGAGTTTGGTGCCTATCCAAATTATACTTCAGCATATGCCTACGCTATGTGGGCAGCTCAAATGGCAGTGGCACTGAACACGAGTGTTCCATGGACAATGTGCAAACAACCTGATGCTCCAGATCCTGTGGTATTATTACTGGAAAACTCAGACTGGATTCTAACTCTTGTATTAATCTTGTATCTACTCATTTCCATCCCCGAAGACATCACCAAGAAATTGATGCATCAAGTTCAGAATTCCATTCTGCTACACTTGTCTAACTCTGGAAACATGAACAGAATGTTGCACACTGCTGTGGTGTATCCAGAAGCAAAACATGACTGTGTATGCACAAAGACTGTTTTGTATCATCTCAGAATTGCTATTTTATATAACTCAAAACTAATTAGTGCATAAATGATCGATGTCTATGGTTGATGAAAGGAATTTGATATTTAAACATGAATGAGGATTTCTGCATGCAGTTCCCTGATTTTAGTCTGCACAATATCTACAGAGTAGTATTTGGAAATTAGGTTGTAGATTAATCTTGTATTAATCTCGTATTTTATCTCCGTATTAATCTTGTATCTATTCATTTCCATCCCGAGGACATCACCAGGAAATTGATGGATCAAGTTCAGAATTCTATTCTGCTACACTTCTCTATCTCTGGAAACGTGAACAGAAGCAAAACATGACTGTGTATGCACAAAGACTGTTTTAAATCATCTCAGTGTTGCTATTTACATAACTCAAAACTAAATAGTGCATAAATGATCGACGTATATGGTTGATAAAAGCAATTTGATATTCAAGCACTAATGAGGATTTTCTGCATGCAGTTCCCTGATTTTAGTCTGCACAATATTTACAGAGTAGTATTTGTTAATGACGTTGTAGATATTGTGTGTTCTTCTTTACAGATTAGCTTGCACTGACATGGCTGATAGTAGTGTTCTTATTTTCCTTCTTCTCTTTTGCAGTAAGTAGTGAAGGAATAAGTATGCTATGTGTTTGGATATTATGAATGAGAATCGGCATGGCTATTACATATATATGCCAACAGTACAATAATCCAACAAGACATATGGAAATAAATTAAAATTACACTGCTTGACCTCTCGGCATCTTATAATTTCTATCAGATTTAATGCAAACCCATCTTTTATGTTTTCACTTATTTGAGAGAAAAGGAATTGAAGGCTTCAATTATACCTTCTTTTGTACTTAGTAACCAGTTTTGTTTTTTGTGTCTTAGATTAACACGCATAATGGAGTCACCAATGGCAACATTTTCCAACCTAATGCTCCATACAAACCAAAAATGTGGACAGAATTATATACTGGCTGGTACGTTTATGTGACTTATCATCTCCATTCTCATTCATCTGAGCATTCGTTTGTGTGTGTGCGTGTCATATTTAAATTCTTTTCTCATACTTGAGACTTTCCATCTTTGTTAGTAAGAAAACATTTTGGGGTTCAGTGCACTAACATTGTGAAGACTAAAAAAAACAAGTGAAAGAAAATGTTAAATGTTTAATTGCAGCAGTAAAAATGGTGTTTTTAATATAAAGGAAGTTCGGCAATAGCCTACTCTCCCGGACTTGAATTAAATTAAGAAACAAAGGTACAATAGAAGGGGACTAGTGCCCACGGGACCCCCCAAATCCCACAAAGCAGGGGAAGCATGATTAAATCCTAGGTTGCATTACAGAGAAGGTTAATCACCCTCTCATCGCCCTCATGCGGGGCCCACTTGGGTTTGAGCTTGTTGTTGATCAGCAGGAGAACTTGATGGTGTCTGAAGGGGGGGGACTTCTTGCAGTTAACAATCCTTTTGCCCAGGAGGAATAGTGATTTCTCAATCGACCACTCCCTGGGGGGATCGCCGAAGTTGAGAGCACACCTCTCCCGCCAAATTTTCCACAGGACTTCCCCTCTGATGGCGTTCCAGAGTGTCGCAGAGCAGCCAATCGCTTCTCCCAAAAGGACTTGTTTCCAACTAAGCTGTTTTTGAAGTCTGATTTTCATTCCAACCGTCTGCCAGATTCTGTAGGAGTTGGGGCAAGTAAGGAAGATGTGTGGGACATCTTCGATAGCACGGTGGCAGCGTTTGCACCAAGGAGGGATCCCACAAAGTTTGCTAGCCTTATGGTTGGTCCAAATTCCTCGATGAAGAATTTGCCATAAGAGGACGGACTTCTTAATCTCAATAAGGGGGTGCCAGATACCCATGAATTTCATGTCCCATCGAAGCCGCGTCCAAGACAGGCACCACTTCTTGTTGAGGCTGATCTGGAGGTCAGCCGTTTCTTTGATGTTCGGGATTTTGAGTAGGCTATTTCCGTTGTGCCATTTGAGACCAAGCGAGTTCGGTGAGTCGTGTCCCATGAGAAGGCGCGTCTTGTGGCGATCCCAAGCGAGGCATCTGCTTTGCAAAGTGTTCCATTCTTCGTAGGAGATGTTTATGCGAGGGTCAATATCCTCGAAGTTGATCCAGTTGTTGGTGTCATGTTTCCAGAGGTGTTTCCATTTTTTGAATCCTTTGTTCCATAGCTTCTTGGCATTTTGAATGTTCCACGACTCCACACTCCGGATGCCATGTATCGGAAACCAGATAGAGTCGTTTTGTCTGATTCCGGCCGCCCACTTCCAGTCCTCACTAATTCTTGTGAAGCTTTTGACTTTATTCCAACCCTTCCAAAGGGAGCACACGAGATTGGAGCCTTTCGGGAAGACGGGGATCGGGGAGAAAAGCAGGGTCATGATGTCAAGATTCTTCCAGTTCGGGAACCCCGTGAGGGCCAACTCATTCTTGTTTCTGAAGATCAGCTTGGCCCACGAGGCCTCCCTATTGCACCAAGCCCTAATCATCCATTTGGCTGCCAGTTTGTTAGCCATACACCCAATGTCCAGGATACCAAGCCCCCCGCTATCTCTAGGGCTAGTGCAGATGGCCCATTTGATTTTAGGCACCCCCCTTCTGTTATGATCGCCCGTCCAAAGAAAGTTTCTACAAATACTATTCAGTTTGGACAGGCCTTGCTCATTCGGTCTCCAACAAGAAAGGAAATAGATGGTAGAAGAGAGGAGGAACGTGTTGATAACCATCGCACGCCCAGCGAGATTGATTTGCATACCTCTCCAATAGTTAAGTTTGTTTTCGAGTTTAGCCAACACCCAGTTCCATCGCTGCTCCATAGAGACGCCAAACCCCAAGGGGATTCCAAGAAGTCGAAGGATTTGGCCCTGCGGAATGATTTGACAGCCATGATTAGTGAGAAGGCCAGGGTGCTGTCCCACAATAGCCCTGAAGGCGGTCTTGGAGTGGTTGATTTTGGATCCAGAGGCATCACAAAAGGTAGCAAGACACCTCCAGAAAGTCTCCAGGCTGGTATTATCATTGTGGACGAACGCGTTCATATCATCAGCAAAAAGTCTCATGATGATTTGACTGTGGTCGTGAGGCAGCCGGAGGCCTTTGATATTGCCAGCCTCCACATGATGAGCCACAAGTCTGCTCAGCCCCTCAGTGGCGATGGCAAAAAGAAGGGGGGCCAGAGGGCATCCTTGTCTAATCGATCTTCTAAGATGGATCGCCTTCGAAAGTTTGCTGTTAACGTTAATTTGGGTCGTTGCGTTTCCGAGAAGGGTCGCGATCATCTTGGTGAATTTCTGACTAAGTCCGAGAACTTGGAGCGACTGCAGAATATAGTCCCATTCTAGCCTGTCGTAGGCTTTGTCAAAGTCGATCTTGATGAAAACCACATCTTGATTAGACTCATTTGCAAATTGAATACCTTCCCAAATATCCATAATGGTTTCCAGGATAGACTTGCCTTTGATGAAACCTTTTTGGTCCTCACTAAGCCAAGATCTCAGGTGGCACGAGAGTCTGTTGGCAATGACTTTGGCGATGATCTTGTATCCTGTTTGGAGCATCGTAATAGGCCGCCAGTTCTCGATTCTGTTCTTTTCCCCCTTTTTGTGTATCAACTTGATAATTCCATTATTTAGACAAGAAGGAAGAGCACCAAACTTTAGCGCTTCTTGCCAAACCATCCGAAGGGGGGTGGCAACCACCAGCTTGAAGGATTTAAAGAACTCGTTAGTGAGTCCGTCGGGTCCCGGGCTTTTACCGAGGGGGAGGGCATCAATGACCTCAATGATTTCTGATTCCGAGATAGGGGCATGAAGAAGGGAGTGGAGGTTGGGTGGTATCCTCCGGGGGGAAACCCTAGAAATGGCAGCCATACAGTCCCTTCTATGGTGGGAAAGGGGGTTCGATGTTCCCAGGAGTCTCGTGAAGTGCCCTTCGATGATGCCAAAATTATCTTCTTCCGAATTGCAAACATTGCCATGTGGGTCTAGCAGTAGGGGGATCGACTCTCTGCTGTGTTTCCTTTTAAGGATACGACACATCTCTTTGGTGGGTTTGTCGGCTTTGCCAGCCCACCACTCCTTGAAGAAGATTTGCAAGTTTTTCCTTTGTAATTCTTCCTCGTATCTCAACACTGCTCTGATTTTCCTGAGGCCTTTCTGGGCTTGTTGTTTTCCTTTGTTCACTTCCTCCTCGAGCCGCCAGAGTCTGTGGTAAAGGGCTTCCCTACGAGCCCGCCGCACAGTCTCGAGCATCTTCTTAGTTCTGATCATGATGTTTTCTGCTCTATATATTGTGAAACATTAATTACGCAAGAGACATGACTACAATAGAAGAGAAGAGAATAGTTCTAACAGAAATTAAAAAGTTTTATATTGATAGCAAGTGCAACAATCATGGAAACTGTCCATCTATGTGCTCTAAAAGTAGAACTTTTAATGACAATCTAGGCAACTCAAGATCGCATATGGCTCCCATACTTTCTCAACTTAGTCATTAGGGGAACTTCATTTTCTTTACATACTCATTTCTATATATTAAAGTAGTATTATATCGTTTTTCTGATGCATTAGTTTGTAGAGGAATAAAAAATAGCAGGTATACGATTATTGCGATAGAGATGAAAAACATGATATAGAGAGAAAATAGCTCATAGGAGAAAGGAAGAATAGCTTCTCCTTGTAGATATGGACTTTGAAGAAGCAGAGGACGTGAGAAAAAGAAATCAAGCCCCTACCTTATCACAAACATAAAAATTTAAGTTTATGTGGAATCCTTATAAGACTTAAAAATTTAAGATTAAGGTCCTACTCATAGATACGTAAAAGTCTATAAAAGAAAACTAAAAGAGTGTACTAGGAAAACGTATATGCCTGTATACATATTTGTTAAAGTGTCCAGAGTCTTAAATTTAAAGAACTCCAACCATCCTGATTATGAACCAAGACTTGGGCTTTGGAAAGGATACATCATGAAGTTCATAGAAACATCAAGGGTCTCTTCGAATATACCTCACGGCTTTTAAATTCAACCAATCATTCTAATTGGGATTCACTAGGACCCATTTTAGATAAAAACACATCAAAACAAATGAAAATTCTATCTTTTAGATGATTTTCTGTTACATTACAAGGGAAGAAAGGTTATGGAAAAGATGAATAATGTAATCAACTAGAAATTTCATGTGTTGTAACGCTAATGCTTAAAACACATATTTCTATCTTACAGATTATTTTCTGTTACATGACAAGGGAAGAAATGGTATGGAAAAGATGAATAATGTAATTAACTAGAAATTTCATGTGTGTTGTAACACTAATGCTTAAAACACATTTTCGTTCTCATCAAAAGACATGAAATTTCTGTCTTTTACATGATTTTGTGTTACATGACAAGGGAAGAAAAGGCATGGAAAAGATGAATAATGTAATTAACTAGAAATACCTGTTGTGACACTAATGCTTAAAAAGATTAGTAGTATAGGATTGGGAAACTAGTACTTTATAATTGAAACACCATGGTATAAGCACAATGATTAATATGTCAAATTGTGCACATAGACACAATCCATGTCAAGATGAAGATGATGGTGTGTCTTGGTTGTGGGAAGATTGCAATCTCTAGGTTTGCTAATCAAGCAAATGAGACGAGAGTAGACTAAGGATGAGTGACACATGTAACTCCCAAAGGTATGGAGGATCTTGTATACATGCTTATGTTGTGTAATGATGAATACTTTAATTTGAGCCTCATTCTTGGATCTAGGTGCTAGAAAGTTTGGACATATTAGTCAATGAGTAAAATATGACCAAATGTCTTGATATAGAAGGTTACACTTCAATAAAAGTGTTCATGGTTATATTTTTGGAGGAGATATCAAGTCATATTTAGATCTAAGATGAAACAAATGAAGACTCAACATTAATGGATTGTGAATTCAGACTAAAAAAACTTCTTAGGAGATGTTGACGCATATAAGAAGTATGACAAACAAGTAGGTGAACAATCCAACAATTAGAAAAACTCTCATCCAACAATGAGGATGAGAGTGGTTATCAATTTGGTAAATTTGAGGCACTTCAAAATTTTCACAGGTACAAAGTAGATGATAGAAAAGTAATTAATCATCTATCGAAATGAGGATCAAAGATATGCGAATCCTATAATAACAAAGAAAAACATGAAAAAATTTGTAGTTAATTTGAATAATGGAAACGAAAAGTGCGCTTGCTTAGGCGGTGATGTATTGGAAAACGAGAAAATATTAAAAATACTATCTTGTAGATATAAAGATTTGTTTGCTTGGACCTATACAAATTCAAAGGGGGTTAATCCAAATATTTTTCTTCACAAGTTACCCATAAATCCCTAAGAAAAACCATGAAAAGCACCCCCTGAAGACCAACATAGAAATTCATTTGCTATTGAATGAGGGATGTATGCATTCTAGATAACATCATTTGGGCTTTTCAATGCCCCAACAACCTTCGTGAGGTTTATGTGTCATTTATTCACGAAAGTTTTGACAAATAACTTGAAGGTATAGATTGTTGATTTATGTGCTTCTCCACATAAGAAAGAAGAAACTCTTTAAAACTAGATAATAATACAAAATTTAATACCTAAGTATTCTTTCTATATCCTAAAAGAATGTGTCTTCATAGTGATAGCTAAAAAAACATAGGATACATTGTGTTCATACTACGAAGGTGAGATTTAAATCATATAAGCAATAAAAGTGTAAAAAAATTGAAACTAAAAATTGATCTATTTATTCACTCTGAAGGATTCGCATATAGTTTTTTAAACCCAAAATCATGTACAATATTTCTTCATCATTCATTTACATATTTAGTGTCAAAAACACATAAAATACCTTGTATACATTTGACACTTCATAGCATGTTACACAATATACAATGTATGATTGAGAACACAAGTTGATTTAAGTTGTAACACAGATACAAATACACTTTTCATCCATAAACATTAGAAACCGTAAATCATAATTCATATTAAATAGTGACCAATGACAATATAAAGCCATATCAACAGATTGAAGTGATCACTATCTAGTATAAGTGCTCACAATGTGATAATTGACAACACTATAATATAAGATGAGTCCCTAATGTCATCTACGGAGTCATATTCTATTGGTTCATCATCAAATAAGACAATGTGACTTTGTATGTCCAAACTGATTTGTAATCACTATAGCTCATGGTCCTAGATTACCTCTATCTCCTCCCAACCTTATGATGCCTCTCTAGATGTTCCACCATAAAGACTAGAGTTTTGGAAATGCCTTGCATGGTCTCCTTCATCTCATATCAAAGCATAGTTCCATGTATGACTAGTAGATGGAAATCATGGATAATCTACACAAGATATTTACATACTATGCATTATAATTTAAACTCTACTATGAGAAACGCGCGTGTATATATATTATGCATATGTGAGGTAAGCCCCTTAGAGTTTGACTACAATTTTGACATCTATATCTTCCAAAATCCATCAAAAACATGAAAATGATGTCTCTCTCTCTCTGTCTCTCTCTCTCTCTCCTCAAGGAGGTAAGAAATATATTAGTAATTTATAAAAAAATTAGTTGATTTTGAAAATATCTATGCAATTTATAAAATTAAACACTAGAAGATTTACTTATTTCCAATGAAACAATCGTTTTTCCCTTCATCTCTTGAAACTCGTAATTGTAGTTACTTCTAAAGCTAGAGTAATCCATATATTCCTTTTTTTTTTGTATGGAATGGAACCCATGTACACTAGTTCCTCTTTGCACGTTCTATACTAAAACCTTGGGAAAGTATTCAAGGATAAATCTCTTAGGAAATAATGAAGATCTAAGTCTTATGATCCGTGAAAGGAATTCTTAAATTAATTAATGAGAGAGTTACTTAAGAAGTACCTAAGAGTGCTATGGAGCAAAAGAAGATAAATCGGAAAGTACCATCAATTACTTCCAAGTATACCAAAATAGAATTGTAGGACAAGAAAGTACAACCCAAAGTACATGCGCATATAGCCAAGTACTATACTTGCAAGTGCAAAGACTCCACATGCCACCTTTTTTCCTTAATCACTTGACATGCTTTATGCAACCTTTCACTCATGTATCCTCCAAAGTCAAGAGCACTATTCATGCCTTCACTAATGACCTAAAAATTTACGCTTGGAATGGAAACTCGAGCCAAAACTATTTTTTCTTCTTCTTATCCAAACTAGATACTATAATACACAATATGATAGTGGAGAACATCTCAATAGCCCCTTGCACTTCACATAGTGTCATCTCCTCTAGCTCTCAATAGACTTTGTTGAAAGAATCTTTAGTTCACACAATAGTCACTCTTGTCTTACACTATGCTGACACATAAGCTAGCATAATCTTACTTACTCTTGATTGATTCTTGCCTCTCTTGATTTCTTCTATGTATGCACACCACCTTTTTCCATGTGTCCCTTCTAAGATCCTTTGCCTTGTACATGTGGCCCACTCTCTAGGTTATTGTCCCATACTGAGCACACATAGTGCCTAATAATTTGTCTCCTTCATGATGTTGAAGAATTTTGTGAGTCTCCAAAGGACCTTCATTTTACATACAAACCTTTGCTTGCATAATCTTCTTTTGATATGTAGTGACCTTAGGACATACGCTCAAAAACGAAAAATTAAATGAGACCCTTTACACATACCTTTCACAAATCTAATGTATATGTTATTTGCACCACTTTCCTTTCCAAAACACACTTGAATCATTTTAAGGGATGGTTCTTCTAGACTTGGGACCTCAAGCACGTGCAAACAAGCTCATCAATGTGAAAAAATGTGAGCATTACTTATGCAATACTTTTGCATTCTCACTTACCTCGATGCACCCCTTAGCAACTTGTGCACTGATTTAGTCTCAAAACTACAAAAATCTCTTCCTTCAACAAAAAATCATTGCCTCCCATGATGAGTGGTGAGAAATTCATGAAGAGATGATCTCCTACTCTAAAATATCTATTTGATATCATTCTTCTTCCATAACTATGCACAAACGACTCTTCCTCATCTTCAAGTCTCTATCAAGGACTATATATATATATAAGCAATTAGTGACAAACATTTCTATAAATTTTCCTTTGTTGAAATGGATTTTATCCATGGAATTTCTCTTATATCTTCCATAAGAAAATCTAAGGTTGTGTAATGCACTATGATTATTACATACATAGTTTCAACATAAGCACCATATTCATGCAATTGATTCCATTATTTTTCATGACTTGCACCATGTTTTTATTTCCCATTTCCTCAAAGGCTTTCTTTGTATCTAAAAATATACATTTTTTGATAACTAGTATGATTGGTGTGAGTGTTGATATAATTTTAGTTCATGGAGCAAGTCTAAGAGCTTGACCAATGTACATTGGAATTCCACACTGGAATTCTCATGATTCACAAAGGTTCATGTCTTACCATATAGTTTGAAGATTTCAAGTTAAAAAGATTAATTCACTTGAGACAAAGAAAAAAGCGATGAGATGGAGAGAATCTCGTAACTGATTAGGAGCCAAAAGCAAGGACTTTGTTTTTGAATTGAAATTCAAATGTTCCTAAAAGTTAGGATTATCTATTAGGTGAAACTCCTAACTGCCATCAAATTGAAAAGGTGTATATATACACCATACTTCTAGTAGTGGGGAGAGAGAGCATTTTACACATTGATTGGATCTGATCATTGCACTCATATCATGCTTTATTTCTATTGATTTGTCAATCTATATCTACTATTACAGTACCTTGTGCAACTCTATATCTTCTCATAGTTATTTATCAGGGTGTAGGTGCACATTGTCCAATCCATTGATTAGGTCACTTAAGTAGGATTGTTTTGTGCATGCCTACAGAGTTCCATCACCATTGGAGTCATAGAACTCAAGATATGAGTGATTGTATATGAATATGGTTGTGAACCTTCTAGTTTCTGGAAAGCTGGTTTTACCCCATAGACTTCTTAGATTCATTGTGCACTATATGTTGAGTCTAAATTCATGAAATTACTTGCTTTTTTTACCTTAACACTTCAATTAAAGTTATGAAAAATATCACTAGACAGTTTCTACCATCTTGTGAGCACTTAACAAAATATTGAGAGCTTCTCTTCCAAATATAGAAAACTTCTCAGCGATTTTGAACTCACAAATCATCCCTTTTTGTAAAAAAAAATTAGATTGATGCTCCAAATTATGTAGGTGGTCTAAGTGCATATTGTGGAAGCTTAAAAAAGGGTGTCTTTGAAGTTACAAGGGCAGGTCTTGAGCATGTTTTGGCCAAGACAATCTCATCCCTGCAACTACATCCATCACCTCTTCACAATGGTATTAAAGCAAAGTTAATGGATGCTTATCTGCAAGGAAGGAACTTATATGGATACATCTCAAGAGATGAGATTATGCCAATACTCAAATGCAAGGGCCAACTTCAACGCACTCATGGGGCAACTTTTCACACATGAAGCAAAGCTTAAGAAGAATGGTGAGAGCCAAAAAGGTAACCAATTCTTTACCAGAATAAAGGCAAAGACAACAAAGGGAAAGGTTAGAAATATGATGATGAAGTAAGTACCTCTCAAGCTAATTTTGCATGTAGAGGTTGTTGGAATTGGGGTGGGTGACAATAACAATTAACACAGATTTACAAGATCTTCCAACACATGAACCTTAGCATACACACCTTAAAACTTAAAAAGATGATGAGTGAGAGATAGAGAGAGAATAGGCAAGATTTCAAGTGTAACGGTAAGCTATGAGGTTCACCTACACTATCTATATTCCAATGTCAAATTACAATGTGTGAATATGATACAAACTCACAATATTTGAATCTAGGCAAAAATAGGAACTATATACAAGAGATTGTGTGCTTAAGAGGTATGAAGAATGTGTGTGTGTGAGAATATGGAGAATATGAACAGTTTAGAACTATTTTATAGCAAACCCAAATTTTGACTATCTAAATTAGAAGCTAGTGAATGAAAAAGTGGGGACAAATGTAGACTTGTTACTCACAATATGTTGCTGACACGAACTCCTCCAAATGTCTCCAGATGTAGAGCACACCTCCTACAAGAGTGTAGAAACTCTCCCTTCAAGAGGGCCTCCAAGATCTCCTCCTTCTTGTGTTAAGTTGATACTCCTTGAGAAGATGATATAACAATGAGCATATATGGCTCCTTGTTATATAGTTTTTGTTCCCTTGAAAAGCACACTTTGAAAAGCACTTACACAAGCATAATAGGTATGATCACCATCGGAATTCATGAAAAAACTACTATCAACTATTCCCTGTTTTGCATCTCTGTCACCGTTGATATGCTTTTTCATAAAGCAATCTCCAAAAGATTTATGCAGCTGCACTTGATAGGAATCGAACTCAGGCACCTATTTTGCAATTCTTTTGATCTAACCACTAAGCCCACATGGCTTTGCTTGTAAGGGTGCTATAAAGACTACATAATATGCTATAATATTGGATTATTGGACATTGTCTCCAACAATCCCCCTTCAATGTCACAATGTTACAAGGTTTAATAACCTACAAAACTTCTTGTGACTCTCCCTGGTCAATGATTTGTTAAAAATATATGAAACATTCTCACTTGTAGGTATGTAGACTAGTGCAATGTGCTTCTTGGATACCTATTCTTGAATATAGTTGTAATGAACCTCTATATGTTTTGTTCTTGCATGATGAACAAGGTTCTTTGCAATAGCAATAGCACTCTAATTGTTTGAAAATATATGAACTGGAAGATGAATGTGAACATCAAGATAACTTAGAACCTTCTATAACTGAATTGATTCAAGTGTAGCTATAAAGGAAGCTCTATACTTTGCTTCACTTGAAGACGTAGCAACAGTAGGTTTTTTCTTTGACATCCAAGAGATAAGACAATCTCCTAGAAAGAAATAATATCAACTTGTGCTTCTTCTTGAGTCTCTATCACCTGCCCAATCAGAATCTGGAAACCTTTAAGTAAGAAATGTAAAGACTTTGGGAATACCATAACATAATTAGAAGTTCCCTTCAAATATATGAAAAATCTCTTAACTGCTTTGCAATGAATTTTTAGTGGACTATGCATGAACCTGGACACTTGAGAAATTGCAAACTGAATGTTTGGACATGTATTACATAGATATATCACCATGTATTACATAGATATATCAAACAACCAACTACTTGATTATATAATGTAGCATCAAATGGTTCTGAATCTGCTTCCAACTGTAAGGACACATTGACATCCATAGGTGTCTACATAGGCTTGGAATCTATCATCTCAAACCTTTCCAATAATTTCTCAATCATGCTGCAAGTATACTGCATCTTTTCCCCAATCTTTCACTACCTTAAGTTGTCTCATGAAAGGCCTTCCAAGTATCATATCATAATTGCTTGCCTTTTCAAATTGACATATTTCTAAGGTGTGCTCAAATTTGACTCCGCAAGTGGTAAATATTGCTTTTTCTAATAATCCTAAAGGCCGTTCGGTGTTCCCATCTGCCATTTGAATTTTCATTCTGGTAGGTCGTAAAGCTAGTTTTTCCCATTTCTCCTCAATTTCTTTGGTAGCAATTCCTACTCCCGCTCTCGAATCTAATATGGCTTTAGTGGTATAACCTCTGTAAGTGATAGGGAGGAATGGGTTTCCTTCATCTCCCTCACTAAAATCTCCAACCTTATTGATTGGGATTTAAACTGTGGCTACTTCATTTTGTGTCTCGCTTTTGTTTGACTTTGTCTCCAACTGGTTGGTGAGCTTCTATTTCAACTGCGGCTTCACTTTCAAGAGTTCTTCCAACGTTAGAGTACAAGGTATTTTTACTTTTTTAAGATGTTGTATGATGTTTGAGGTTTGAACTGATGGATTTTGCTCCTTTCTCCTCACTGAGGGAACACAATATAATTCAAAGTTATGTTCATATTCTCCCATGTAGCTCGGCAACACCTTCACACTGTCTTCATCATCTTCGCTATCGTTAAGTTGCAGTTTAACCCATGCATTGACACTTCAAGCTCGCCTTCCGCTTCTAATGCCTCAAAAGGAGGTTCAATTTCTTATGTTTTCTTCCATCTGTCTTCTTGGACTCTTGCCCACAAATCTCTAGGCCAATCCGCGTCTACTTCAAGGATAATGGATCTCTCTTCTTCATTTTCATAGTAATTTTCACCATGGTTCTTGTTTTTCTTCCCTTCCCTGGAATCACTAGGTGTTACACATTCCTGAAATTCTTTTTCAGGAATCCTGGTGTTGGGTAGTGGCTGAATAGGTTTTCCTAGGGTTTGGTGAGCCACTTCAATTAATTTCTTACATATCTACAATCTTTCTTTCTCTAAGTCACCTCTTGGGTATTCCCTTTTGTGTTGTTCAATGGTTGGTCCTACTTTTATTCGTGCTTGATATGCCTCAATCCACATGGCTAACTCTTCTGGCATTGGACCAGCCAGAACTGATCCTACCTCTTGTTTTTTATGCTTTTCTACCTCCTTGTGAGGATTTCCTTTCGGTTCTTGTTTTTCTTCTTGGCTTTGTTTATTATTCTCGTTCTCTAATTTTTGTTGCAGTCTCTTCCCTTTTATCTTCTCTCTACGATTCTTCCATCTTTGGGTTCATTTACTTTTAGCACTTTTCTCAAACTCTTCAGAATCTACAATTACTTGAGGTGTGGGTATGTTCCATTCTTTGTCAGGGTGATTATTTTCTTTGGGTTTATGGGGAGTCTCTCTAGCTTTTGCCCTCGTTATCACTTTCAATGGCACAATGTACTCCTTATTGCTTCTTGATGACTCTGTCACTTCTATCACATTGATGTGCACATTGGAATTGACTTTATTGGGATTCTTGGGACAATCTCTAAAAAGATGTTCTTTACCACATTCACTACAGTAACCCTCCCAAACTCTCTGAGGTGGTGGGTTAGGTAATGTGCAGTCTCTGATAAAGTGATCTCCTCCACATCTATAACATGGTCCTCTAGGAACTGGTGGTCTACTTATTGGCCGTGGGGGTACATGTGCTCTAGGAGCATTGTACATTAGTGACACATAGTCCGGATCATATCCATAGAAGCTATCATATCCTTCATAACCATATGTATATTGTTCATAAGATAGTCCATGCTCCACTATAGTGTTCTCATAAGTGGGATAATTTCCTTGACTAGGGTCATAAGATGGGTCATAAGCCTCAGTACTAGTCAATGGGGTGGCTAGTACTATTGCTCTTTCAAGATTCTCTTCAAGTTGGGCAATTTTCACTGGGACAACATTCTGAGGGTGTGGTGGTTGTTGTCCTGGTACAGGTTGGGGTTGATTGTATCCTTGATATGCATACGATCGTGGTATAGGTGTTTGCTGCTAGTATGAGGGATATCTATAGGCTTCTCCTCCTTGATCTCTCGAGGGATATCCATAAGGCCTAAAGGGTGTTTGTATAGGCCTTGGTTGTTGATTGTAAGGACAATTCTCTGTACTATGATTTGTGTACATTTGCTTGATGTTACAGTAGTGAGTTGGTCCCTGGGCGTTTGGCCTATTGTAAGCATAAGGGGGTGGTGGGATAACTCCCCTATTGCACATGTGAGAAGGGTGGTCCTCCACAGTGGATGCATCTCTTGAGCATAGGCATTCTCATAGGGTTGTTGGAATAATTCCTCTTTCCTTGAACATTCATCTTCTTAGCCACTAAATCGGCTGTCTCTTCTACATTGTTCCTGGGATTTGATGTACTGCTGACACTATCCTCACTCTTCACACCGCCTGGAGGTATTTTTAAGTCTTTTGCTAGATTTTCCTCTAGATCGATACACTCTTTCATACATTCCTCTAAACTTTGGACTCTCTTCACATATACTAATGATCTCAATGATCCATTCACTAATCCTTCCAAAAATAATGAGACCATTTTGTTTTGAGTGGGCCTCTCCTCTATAGGGCATCTATCCACATATTGCTTGAATCTTCGCACTGCTAATCTTACTGATTTTGTAGGCGCCTACTTAAATGGATTAATGATGGCGAGTTGTTTTTTATTCTAGTCTTAGTGAATTCTTCAATCAATTCCGGATAAACTTGTTCCATGTTTTGGAAATTATTAGGATCTAAGGGTTGGAGCCATGCTAGGGCAGTATCAGTATGGGTTAGACCGAATGATTCATATTGGATCAGGAAGTCTTCCACTTGTTTAGCTCTTATCACTTGCTTGAATTCAGCAATATGGTTGTATGGCTCACTAGAGCCACTATAGTAACTCATCATGCATTCAGCAACTTGAATGGGCCTCAGTCTTCTTCCAAGTTCGGGCGGTCTTGGCATTACAGGGAAAATTGGTCGCCCTCTTGGTATACCTGCATCTCTTTCTACTGGTGGTCGCTCATGAACAGGGATCCTATTTCTTAGTTCTGCATTTGCAGGAGGTTGATAGTTAGGATTATTACCAGGTGTAGCAAACTGAACATGAGGTCTAACTGGGATGCTCTGTTGTTGTGTTTGTCCTGAATGCTGATAAGAGGTATCCTAGTGGGTTCCTTGGGGATTTTGTGAAGTAGTGGCTTGATCCCTAGGTGGGAATACAGAAATGTTATGATATCTCAGCCTAGCCCTCTCCAATTCTATCATGGGCCAATACCTTCTCTGATTCTTGTCTAAGTAGGTAATGTGAGAAGAGTTTTCCAGATCTTGTAACTCATAAATGGTGGCTGGATTCGTCACTTCTTCCCACAAAGAGGAGTTGGTTTTTAGTAATTGATCCATTCCGTTTACCATGTAGACATCCATTAAGGATTCATCCTGGGGAATTAGGTCTCCTCTCCAAACTCTCATTACAATGGACTTCCCTCTAGGAGTAGACACTTGTTCTTCTTGTCCCTCTTCATTAAGGCTTTGGGCATTTTCTTCTCCCCTTTGCTCGTTGATGTTTTCAAGATGCCCCATGGCTGCATATAGAATCCCTCTTTTATCCATATAAAATCCTCCCACATACTTAATAGCTGGCCTAGGCACTATGTGAGCATCTGTGGCTTTCTTCAGCCTAGCCACTGATCTATTTAGTCCATCTAGGTAGATGGGTAAGTCATGTTGATTGGTGCTCACATATTCTAAAGATGTTCGATACTCTCCCTCAATGATAGACATTATGCCAACTATTGGTACAGAACTCTGCATGTCTTCTAAGGCCATAATGATTTCCTCTTCCGAATCACTCGAGGTTTCGAAGTAATGGGAATGAGCACTCAGCTCGACTACACTTCCTACAGATGAGACTACACTTCTTCGGCTTCCTAGGATTCTTCTCAATCTTAAGTTCATTCACTTAAGAGCTCTAATTGAGTTTAGACAACCCCTAGCTCGCAATGCTCTTTGTAAAATTTCAGAGTTGTATGGATTTTTTTTTCTTAATTTGGAATTTCTTGACTGAAGTATCACTAAAGATCTTTGTGCATGACACACGACACTTGCTCAGTGCATGATGCTTGACATTAGGTAAGTATCGTGACTCGGGTCTCCATGACACTCGACACACGATATCTCAGGAAGTGTTGCGATACTTGGAGTAAACCACATATGACACTTGATCAATCTCGACACTCGACACCTGCTCGATGTCGCGATAGCTCGATCTGTGACACTCGATACACGACACATGACACTGGTCTCAATCACGACACACTACACTCTAGAGATGTCGTGATACTTGAAGTCCACGATACTCGATACTTGCTGACTCACGACACGCAATACGAGATGTTGCGATACTTGAGTAAATGACACACGTCACTTGGCAAGTATCATGACACTTCGGTCATGATACTTGATACTTACATAATGGAAACACTCGACACACGATACTTGGGTCACGATACTCGACACCTCAGAGATGTCGCGACACTTGGTCAGCGACACTCTATACTCGTCAAATGTCGCGATACCTCGATCTCAGTGACACTCCATATGTCTCAGATGTCATGACACTTGGGTCAGCGACATGCGATACTCGACACTTATGATATGTCGCGACACTCGATGAGTGTAAGTATCGGGACACTCAACCTGGGGAGGTCACGACACCTAAATGTCACGACACTCGACCTTGGGAGATCACGATACTTGAAATTGTTTCAAATGCAAGCAGGTATATTTGATAACCAAATTGATGTGGGTGATCCTAGTGCTTATTTCCCTTTTTCCAAGTGTCTGAATCAAATAAACTCTCAGTCAGCCCCTCGATAATCCCCTCATGACATCTGCGGCAAGTCGTTTTGCTCTCTCCTTTGATTCAAATTGAATTTTAGAGCAAGGACTTGATAGGCTCACCTCCCAAGCTGCCCTCAAGCTCTCTTCCACACTCACTTGCTCTGTACTACCCCACGCTCCTCGATCTCAAACTCGCGATATCTGCCATCCAGCTCTGACGACACTTGTAATAGAACAAGTGAATTGAAGTGATCTGTTTTTTTTTTGGTTTTTTATACTTTTGAAAAGTACTTGAAATGAAAAGGCTGAAGTAAAGGTACTTGAAAATTAAACATATCTTCTTAGCCTACTCACTTACTTCCTCTTACCTACTCTAATGTCTCTCTCTACTCACTTCCCTACACTATCAACTCACTACACACACTCCCAAAAGTGAGAATTAGTAAGTGCGGATGATAGTGACTTATCAAAGAAGAGAAATTCACAACTCCTGTACTTCAATGCTAAGAGCCTTTCACCATCACACGAATGCCTCGGTTTGATTCAACACTCCCTGGCAACAGTGCCAAAAACGTGTGTACCTGACTATCAACTTAGGAACTTGTGGAGAAGGAGACTATACCTCAATCCCCATCAAGTGCATATAGTGGGAATTCACGCTTTAATTATCAATCCAAGGAGCATCAAGACCTAGCCGAGTGTACGAGGACATGCATTCAAATGATGGTCAATGCAAATGATGTCTAACAAGGTACAAGCAAGGCCACCACATTCAAGCTCTCAAGGTTGACTATGGTGTCACGACACTTAAAACAGCAGTCAATAGTAAATCGAGCTTTTCTCTCAGCTTCGAACTTCGAATATGGCAAATAGCAGATTCATTTTGAAGCTCTCAAGAAGACGCATCCAATGGCAGTCTTTTCACTCGATTCTGATGCTCTTGCTTCAAGTTATGAGCGAAATACTGAGCCATGGGAATGATCTTCCTACACTTCAACACTTCCTACACTTCACACACATAGACTACCAATAGCAAACAAGCACTTTCATGGATAGACAACACTTCTAAGCACTCTTTTCAAGCATCACCTATGCATGCAAACTCACAAGGAAGAAAATAGAGGAAGGAGAAGACACAAATTCGAAATTATGTGCTCTTGATTCTCACAATGGTAAAAAGTCCTTACAAAGAGTCACAAAATGACTTGTATACATGTGCCCTAGAATTGGTCCTTTCACACATGAGACCAGCACTTTATTGACTAAAAGACTAATTTCATACTCATTTACAAGGGTAATGAGACAAATGTCTATGGGTATGCATCTAGAGGACTTCTCTAGTGATTTACATCAGAAAAAATATATTATAAAATGACTGGTACAAAAACAAAGTGTCCAAATTGGAAAAATTTTGGGGCCCTTCTTTTTCTTTGCATCTTGCTCTTCTTTGCTCTGCAACACTCTCCCCATCTTTGTCTCTATCGTCCCTTGACAGGCTTCACTTCTTGTCTGCAGCTCGTTTACTTCTTTCCACTGCTCGTAACCCGTGGAGATGGGCTACCTTAGATTTGTAGTCTAGCTCACCAATAACCTCTTTAAATCTGGGTTGCTGTGTTAAGTCGGGTTGTCACGCACGCATGCAGTGGAAGGTATGAAGTTCTAGATCTTCATCCTTCGATCTGGACCTCCCAAAGATCAAGAGGTTGAAGCACCTTCCTAGGGCTCTAGATGTGCCGGATATCTTCTTGCACTTCTTCATGGATAATTGCTGGCCTTGATCCATCCTTGCCCATTGCGTACTTCCCCCTGTTGTATGCCCTTGTAGGGCTCTGTGCAGAGATGGGTGTTGTGTGCCCCTGTGGGGCTTCCTGCAGAGATATGTCTTCAGATATATTGTCTTTAGTGAAGCTTTTTTCTTGGTTTTCTTCTTCTTTTCTTTTTGCTGGACTCTCCTTCAACAAGGGTGAAAAATGTTTGACTTGCTTGCGAATTTTTTCTACTTATAATTCATTCGAGTCACCACTTCTCTACCTTTTGGATCATCAATTTGTTCCATTTTACTAAGTGAGCTATATTTGGAGATGGTAGAAAAATTTTTAATGTCTTTCAAATAAGGTTATGAAGAACACATTTCCAATATTTTGCATGTACTGGCTTGGGAGTTTAAATCCTACCTCTTTGAGACATTTGGCTTGCATGATCTAAAATATTGTACACCAATTTCTACTAACATTTCAGTGTTAAATCATATGTGGTGGGCCCATTTCCTCATCTTTTACAAGGTTTTCAATGTATAGATAATTGATCCAAACCTTTGAGAAAGAAGCTGAACTTTCATAACTTCATCATTGGCTCATGTGCTTTGATGTGATAAAGGGTAGTATAGTGTGAATGTAGAATAATGTGAATTTTGCAAAAACCTTGAGTAAAATGATTATCAAATCGAAATGCTTTTCACCAATAAGTTTTGGAGAGATCTATGGAGCCATGGAGTATATCCTTGAGATGTGGCATGTGGATTTATGTTGATTTTTTCTATGATAGTCTAAACGGCTCTCGTTCAGATGGTGCCATAAGTGGTAGACTCCTATATATCTTGAAGTTTTTATTCATAAGGATTTAGTTTCAAGGACTTAATACCTAGCTTCTCAACTCTAGTAGAATTATTTCTACATAGCTGAACATTCTTGAAGATTTATTGTTCAGCAATCTACAATCCAAGTTATTGATTCCTGCTTTGAAACAATCCCACAATCTATAATTCAATGCAATCCCACAATCTATAATTCAGTGCAAGTAGTATCTAAGGAAGAAGAAATGCGAGACATAAATTAAGTCCAACATAGCTACACAAGCTAGCTGAGTACACTAGTTATTCAGATATCATATTAGTAAACATGAAGTCTAGGCATTTAATTATTCCATCTCAAGTGTTTCAGTTTTCATGGGAAGAGAATTCAGAAGCATTCACTTTGTAGAACATCTTTTAGTTACAAAAAAAATCAAATTGTGCATGAATTTCATCATACATGCGAATTCTTTTCCAAGTAAATGTATTATTAAAATTCAGAATAATTTTATTTATTAACTACTTTAATATTGCAACATGAAAAATGATCGAAATAGGATGTGAAACATATATGAATGTTCTAAGAAGAGCATAACTTTGTGTTAACTGTTTCATTTTCTTTTTAGGTTTCAAACGTATGGACAACCTAAACCCACAAGATCTGAGACTAACATTGCTTTTGAGGTTGCGCGCTTTTTCATCAACAATGGAACGTTTGTCAATTATTACATGGTATGTGTCAACTTTACTACTTTACAACTCATTCATTCCCATCAACATCCAAAGGGGGATTTATGTATGTATGTGTGTACGTATGTATGTGTGTGTATGTATGTAAGTATGTAACTATGTATGATTGTACGTATGATTGTATGTATGATTGTATGTATTTATGTATATGTATGTATGTGTGTGTATGTATGTATGTATGTGTCACATAATCCTAGTAGGAGATGGTTGAACCACGCCTTAAGAGAGAGGATCAGGAAGTGATCCTCAACCATGGCTTTTGGGGCAAGTGGTTAGCCCATCGCACTCCTAACCGGGAGGTTGTGAGTTCAATTCCCAACATTGGTATCAGAGCCTAGTTGAGAAATTGGGCGAGACGGAGGTTCGCGCCTCATTCGTGGGCACTTGGAAAAAGCGCTTATCTGTGGTGAGTGTGAAACTGGCCTTGGATGAAGGGGCATGGGCATTTGGGCACCCACGGAGGGTGGGATAGGTCCAAATTTGGTCCATGTGCTGGAGTTTGAGGTTGGTGGAAGCGCTCATGCATGGAAAGTGGGTCCAAGAAGGGTCCATAAGTGAGCATTGAGGACAATGCTCAGTCTAAGGGGGAAGGAATGTCACATAATCCTAGTAGGAGATGGTTGAACCACGCCTTAAGAGAGAGGATCAGGAAGTGATCCTCAACCATGGCTTTTGGGGCAAGTGGTTAGCCCATCGCACTCCTAACCGGGAGGTTGTGAGTTCAATTCCCAACAGTATGTATGTATGTATGTGTGTGTATGTATGTATGTATGTATGTATGTATGTATGTATGTATGTATGTATGTATGTATGTATGTATGTATGTATGTATGTGTGAGTGTGTGTGTGTATGTATGTATGCATGCATGCATGCATGTATGTATGTATGTATGTATGTATGTATGCATGCATGCATGTATGTGTGTATGTATGCATGTGTGTATGTTTGTATGCATGTATGTATGTATGTATGCATGCATGCATGGATGTATGCATGTATCTATGTATGTATGTATGTATGTATGTTTGTGTGTGCGTGAAAAAAATGTTGCATCTCCAAAACGAGGCGAGATGATTTGCATTATAGGAGGGAAAATTTCAATAATATTACACAAGTAGAAGAATATGAATCCAATCATAATTATCATGCTGGCTTAGACAAGTAGAAAATTTTACATGGATGATCAATCGCCTGCCAAGGTTGGCTTATACACTTTTGCCTCACATATTAAGGGTTCATGCCAATGTTCATGCCTAAGAACATACCTTTCAAATGTATACTAAATGTGCATTTGTGTATGTGTGTCTGTGTGTGTGAGAGAGAGAGAGAGAGAGCTAGTCTATTTAGGTAGGAGACCATAAAAATTCTTATGAATTCATAAAAATCATCATCTAATGCATAATATTTTATTCGTTTGATGCTTGGGGTTTTTTTTTTGAGAGAATAAGAAGTAAATTATTAATGGCATGTAACGATGTAGAGAGGGCAATACTACCCCCACCAATTACAACTAGTGGCCTTCGACAATTTGACCAATGTAATAGCGAATCACATTGTCCGTGTCATAGCACAGAATAGCAGATTGTAACTCGAATAGATCCATATGGAGGATAACATACAACATAGGGCGAAGGCACCAAAAGGGTAACTAATATCATACATCAACCATTTCAATCCTAGAGGCAGAGTACAACTTCAACAAAGAAGCCCTCCATTGGCTGGGTCTAGTATTATTTAGATGATTGGACAGAGAGAATTCATCATCAAGAGCATCCTCAGTGGCAGTAAGAGCTTAATGCCAACTCTCTTCAAAACTGTGTGGAGTGAGTAAACTGCAGCACCAGTGGGCTTCTTGTTATTGAAGATAGCCACATTTCTTCTTTTCCAAATACTCCATAATATATTAGCTCTCCACAAGTTCCATAAAACAAAATTGAATTTGTTGCAGACCCTCAGTAGCAACTCTTTGTAGCCAAGGTGGATGTTGTGCTTTTGGCAAAAAGGCAAAAGGAACGTCCAAAAAGATTGGGCATGCCTGCAATTGACAAACAGGTGGGGGAGAACTTCCACACTACTACAAATAAATACATAAACCATTATTAATGTTAAACTTCTTGTCCTTAACTCCACACCAAACTACATTGTGCAGTATAAGCTAGAGAAGGTAAAAGTGCTTAATGTTCTCCGGAAGGTGACATATACACAAAAATCTATGAGTCCATTCATTAGCAATTCAGTTCACTTTCCACATTTTGTTAACCTTGGGCAGGATCATATTGATTCTCCCTCTCCTGCTCTTGAACTTCTTCAACATGTCTTGATCAACATTAGCTAGCTTGACTAGTTTCCTCTCAACAGCCAGCATGTTTCTATGATTCAGGAGAACCTGTAGACAACCAGAAGAGTAGTGAATATTTGAAATTTGAGCTTCAGACATGATCTCACCATTTAAAGTGAGATCCTTCCAGGTGTTGAACCCCTTTGAGACATTTATGCTCTCTAATCCCAAGAGTACCATTATTCCATAGAGAAAGCCATCCTATCCAGATATTCTCCTGTAGGTAAAAGTCAAAATGATCAAAAACTTTATTGTTGGGATAGCATGACATTTTAACCTCCATCCAAGATTGCCACATTCTGTAGCAAAGAGTAGATCCCATAAGTGAGAAAGTGTGGGGAGAAACTAGAATGTCCCAAAGAGAGTGGTTTTTCCAAACTTTGTAATGAGCAAAATTGTGAACGTTCCTTTTTAAAAGAATGGCCCAAAAATCATCAGAATTAAGAGACTGAGCAATCCATTTGGCAGCAAGGTCATCAGACATCTTAAGAGGACAAAATATTCCAAGACCCCCTTCTTTTTTAGGAAAACAACAAACTTTCCAAGCAACTTTAGAAATCTTGTTGTGAACTAAGCTTCCTCCCCACAAGAACCTCTTGGAAAGACAAACAGCCTAGTTAAAATGTTTTTTATTAGGAACCCAGTAGGACATAACATAAACCAGGGTTGGGAGAATATAATGGTTAAGAACAAAAATTCTATGAGAAAGAGAAGATTGACAACTATACCACAAGAACAACTTTTTCCTAAATTTATCCGAAACCCATTCCCATCTTTGATGACTGCTGACTTGAAAACCCATAGGAATTCCAAGAAGTCTAAACACTTCCCCATCTTTAATGATTTCACAACCAATGTTCTCAATGCAAGCAGGCACATGATTAGAGGAAGACTTAAAAGCCATCATGATTAGAGGAAGACTTAAAAGCCATTTTTTAATGATTAATGTTTGAACCACTAGTAATACAGAAGGTGTTAAGGCACTCTAAGATACTATTGGCATAGTTTTCATCAGCTTTAATCAGGATATTAGTATCATCAGCAAAGGTTTGAAGACAAAGATGCTTATCACTACCTGGCATAGAAATACCTTCAACTTTCTTACTCTCAAGAGCATCTTTAATCATCCACCCAAGGGCATCACTAGCTATGGCAAAGAGGAGGGGATCTAAAGGGCAACCTTGTCTGATAGACCTTCTGAGTCTGAAATGAGGAGAGAGATTCCCATTTATAGCCACCCTAGAGTGGGCATTGCCAAAGAGAGTATTGACAGCTTTTATGAACCTTTTCTCAGCTCCTATGTCATGTAGAGATTGGAGCACAAAGTCCCATTCTATCCTATCATAAGCCTTTTAAAAGTCAATTTTGAAGAAATAAAAGGGTTGGTTGGACTCATTGGCATACTCAATACCTTCCCACAGAGAAAAAATAGCATCAAGAATAAATCTACCTTTGATGAAGCCTTTTTGCTTAGGCACGATGATGTCTTTCATAAGAGGGTTGAGTCTCTTAGCAAGGGAAGAGGCAAATATCTTATAGATACTAGGAAGACATGTGATAGGCCTCCAATTATTCAAATCCTCTTTTGGTCCTTTTTTTATGGATCAACTTTATCACTCCAGTGTTGATTTCAATAAGAAGAGTGCCTCTGCTAACACATTCATTCCAAATCGAGAGAATAAAGGGAGTCCGGAAACCTTTCAAAGCAATGAAAAACTCATTAGGAATACCATCAAGGCAAGGTGTCTTGCAAGGTTTCAATTTACCTATGGTTTCTTTAATATCGTCGGCAGTGAGGGGCAAGTCCAGCATGGCAGCCATGCCCCGAGGAATCATTTTTTCCTTTTAAGAGAGATGCAGGCCTTGGCTCTGCGGATGTCCTCCCCCCACTTGGGAGAATTAGAGGAAACATCTCTAAAGAAGCGAGTAGCCTCCTGCAATTTCTCCTCATCATTGATAGCAAAACCACCAGACTTTTTCATAAGCAATGGAACAAAATCTTTATTTTTCTTCTTTTTCAACAAAGAAAACATACTGTTGTTAGGCTTGTTAAGATTCCCTGCCCAAAACTCTCTTGAAGAGGAAAGAATGCTCCTAGCTTCAATGTACTCTTCATACTTCAATCTCTTCTCAAGGGATAAAATCATACCCATTAGTTCGTCAATGAACCTACAATCCTCAGATGCCAAAAGATTATTAGTCTCCAGCCGAGAGCCGAGAGCCATTACCAGGAATGTTAGAATTAGTAGCAGAAATCACTGGGAGTTTTTTCCTGTTTCGAACAACTGTCCAACCTATTTCTGAATCCTTGAGGGCCTTGGTTGTAGGGACATAATCCTTCATGCCAACCCAATCAGCAGACTCACTTGAGCTCGTGGTTCCAAAAGGAAAAGCATCAAGAGCTTTAACTCTTTTATCTGTCACAGAAAGCAGATTAGAAACTTCTTCTAATAACACATCAAAAGTATTAACCCACATTTTATCCTTTTTTTTTTGCTTGCTTGGTCTGAGGCTTTTCAATAGCAGGAGCCAAAGGCCCTTTGTGGATGGGCTGATCATCTACTATTGCATTTAAATTAGGCATTCAGCAAGTTTTTGTAGAGAACTTTTTGCTCATGCAGGAGTCGTCCGTCAGAGTCATTAATTTTCAGAGAATCTTTGAGCGGTTTATTAATATCTATTTTGAAAAGCACCTACGGATCCTGTTTTGGGATTTATGGAGCCCTTCGGCTGTTGACCTAGCACCTTACCTATGAGAGAGCAAATTCCTTCAATCCAAGGATAAAAGTCGACAGGTAAGTCAGGCAATTCTATCCAAACAGAACACAGGAGGGTTTAGGACCATGAGGATTGAATCCCGTAAACCACTTGAAGAAAAAAACTGGCATATTTCTTATAATCCATTGTCCCTCTGTAATGACTCTAAGCGCACTGATCGAATCATCAAAGAAGAACAGAAAATCTCCATTGGGCAGATATTGAATATGTCTAACAGTTAAGCCTCTAGATTCCCAATTGGATTTAATCCAATGTTTCAAGACATCCATCGGAGGTCGGGGTCCATGACAAAGGGCAATAACGAGCTGCTTAGACAGCTGGTTTTTCCACTGAGAAAACAAACCTTTGTCTATTACTAAAGTCCCATCATCTTGAAAGCCAACACTATTGTTCATTTCCTTGAAAAAACATTTAGGAGTGAAATGCAGAGGAGATTTACCTTTGTCGACCTCTGCAGACGGCATAGGGAAACCAGAAACCGTCTGAGAACTCTAAGACAAAAGAACGTCCGCAAATGTTCTTATGTCTAGGAGAGAGCTTACCTGAGAACGTCCGCAACATGAGAATGAGAACTTACCTGCGGGATGAAGCCCGTCTTAAAAACTATTGAGTCAACAAATTCATTGCCCCTCACCTCAGAGCGGGCTCCGCCACAGATGTATTCCTCATTGGGGCTTGCGAGGGGGTGAAAACCAGGAGGATATTGGCCATTAGCAAGAATCCCATCCTCAGAGGAAAGAATAGGCATGTTCGGTACTTGTGAAGCAAAATGTCCACCTTCGATGTCATGCAGTAGACCACAAGAAGCCATCGACCCAAGTTCCCCTCCCCCTAGAGGGGGAGAGCGTAGAGAATACCGCTCTCAACCCCCGAGAGAGAGAGCATGACTAGCCAAGTGAAAACGTGATCAATGAAAACCAGTACGGTTGCATAAGGTCAACAGTAAAGTCGAGCGTAGCCCTAACTACGATCGCTGGACTGATGCTCTCCCTCCATAACGTAGCCCTAACCAGTAGCAATTGTTTTCTGCGAGCTCAATGTTGATCTCTATTTGGGAAAATATTGTGTGCATGTATGAGTTTTAAAGAAAATAAAGATGCTATTATATATCTATATAAATCTTTATCTTATCGAATTCTATATATGCCTTTTATTTTTAAGATAATTATTGTGTGCATGTATTATGAGTTTGGAAGAGGAGATAAAGATAGAGAAACGGAGACAGAAAGAGAAAGAGAAAGATACAAAGAGAGAGAAAGAGAGAGAGAGAGAAATGTAAATGGATATTGATATACGGTTGTATACAATAGTATGAACCAAAATGCTCCCCGAGGTTCATACTTTCTTTTAATTTCAGATTTCCACAAATATGGCCAAAATCAAACTATCAATATAAGATTATAAATATAGGTCATTAAGCGCTCCAAAGTTACTATAAGGATTTATCTAGAAAATTTTAAAACGTGAGAGTGACTACATTGATGAAAGGCCTTGTACGTATAAATTCACATACATAATTTGTACTTTAAAAGTTCCCATTATCTAAATTCACACTTTATAAATTCACAATACCACCATATATTTTTCAATACGAAAAGTAATACAATCAAATTTATTGAGTGATTTCTTCAATTTCTAAGCGCAACTAGTTTCATGATATAATCCATTGAATGATTTTCTATCACGAGACACATAAATAATAAACATCCGAGAAACATGTTCAAAAACCATCCCAACACTATGAGAAACGATAATATCTAGGAAGAGAGAGGCCAATGAAAGCACATCTTTGTTCCTTGTTAGGATCATGAAAATAACATACTAGTGGATAGAAGTCCAATTGGATAAGAATCATCTAAAAAATATAACTAGTACAACTAAACAACTAGTATTTTATTTAAAACTTCAAGATAAATAGAAATCATTGCATCATTTTCATGAATGTGATTTCAAAGGCTTTCAATGAAATCAAAATATCATTTTGAGCACAAAAATGTTTCGATTGATTTTCTCCATATAGAGAAAAGTTGGAGCTAGACCAAACCAATAGACATAGTGTTAGCAAAAGATATTGTGCCATGGAGAATACATGAAGATGAAAGCCCGTAATATTTTCTATATATTTCGATCCTCTATGTGGATGTCACAATCATGCATAATTGTAGTCAATTTTCCACTTTCTAGAGTAGATTTTCATGTTTTGGACTCATGTATAAAGGGCTCATTTATATGAGTGAATCCTCTTCATTTATAAAGGAATTCTTGTTACTTTAATGAAGAACCAATTTGAAATTGTGTAGTCTTGTAACTTGGCTCTCTTGCTCCATTTTCTCCTTTTTCTTGAGTTTTTGTGCATGGATATGTCTTGGAAATGATGTTAGGCTAGGTTTTATACCACTTCCCCTCTTGATCACATAATAAGAGTGTAGGTAGCATCAGAATGTAGGTAGGGCTTTTTTGAAATTTGGTCCTCTAGCCATAATTTTTTCTATAGCTATCCGACCACATTTAGAGTTCCAATAGAGATACGTGGTTGAGAGCTTCAAAATGAGCCTACCATTGATTCCATATGGTTAAGTAACCAAGTGATATTTTTCCATTTAATTCTCATCAATTGTTTATGGCTGGTGTGTGAGTGACTAAGTGGGAGGTTTGCATGAGTGTGTGTTTACTCATCTTAGAAAATAGTTTTCCCACTTGTGCATTGACTATCACTCAAGTACACATTTCCATACACCTAGATGTGTTGACTCTATAACACTTCCTAAGTTCTCTCCCAAGAAAATCTTGAATGGATACTTGGCGATTTTGTGTGAAACTCACCTCCCATCCATTATATCCACTTGTACCCAAGATGGTAATGCTCTAGAATGCTCTATTGCTGACATGTGGCCATCATGCAACACTCATTTCCATTACATCTCATGTAATGGAAATGGGTGTTCCATGTTCTCATGAGCTAGGAACCTTACCTAACATTAGCCCTTGTCCCACACAAACATGAGATGGTCTCCATAGAACTATGTCGAACACTCTCTCCCCCTTCTATATATCATTCTCCTCAATTATCAATGAGGGAAAGTACTTATGAAGAAGAGCTTCTCATTCCCAAGTAGAATTTGTAATTCGGATCCCTACTAGATACTCCTAGGTGACATGGCTCCTCAACTATTTAGGTCTCTCATCTAGTATCCTATATGGATCATGATCATTCTATCACTATCCTGCAAAGAAACAAAACCTTGTATTAGATTATCCTCCCTAGAAATATACTTTCTAAGTTTAATATCACGAACACTAGATGGACTCTATAATCTAAGCTCTAATGAGTATGCAACATCATCAAGATTCTTAACTATCTTCCAATGTCCACAAAACATTGATGAAAGCTTAATACACTGCACCATGGATAATGAAGTTGATCTTGCTAGAACTTGAAGAAAAACTATATCTCCTTCTTTGAAAACTTTAGGATATCTCTTCTTGTTAGCATATTCTTTATCGCTATCCATTGATTGTTGCATCTTGGCTTTCGATATTTCTAAATTGGCTTGCAAGCATAGGCCCTAAACCCTTGAATTATTTGTATTATGTGAGCTCCCATTTTAAGGATTTCAACCTTTGCACTAGTTTCTCCTAGAACTTGGAGACCTTAGTCTTGGGAGAAACTTCTCCAAGTAACACTTTGATGTATGTGAGAGGAGAAGATTCATTTGATTAATTATCCACGTGGTACCATGTGGTTAGACCTTAGGAAAGTTTCCACATGAGCACACTTGGAGATGTCCAAGGACATGCATCCCCTTGGCCTAGAGTAGAGTTTGTAGTTGAAAATATGGAAAACAAATGAAGTGAAGAGAAGTGCATTCAAGAAGAAAGATCATTTCATTTGTCCAGTAATATTTTGTCTATTGAATCCATATGCATCCCTATATTTCATGCTAATTGGAGGTGTTTTTAATTGTTTCCAGCGGAGTTCATACATGTCTGCCTATTGCCTTCATGAAAATCTATTGTTCTTATATGAATGTGCAAGTTGTAACTCTTATACTTCATGTTTCTAAACACATATATCATCACCAAAGACTTAGTCATTCAAAAATTGATTCAAAATCCATATGTATACTGATCCATTAGCCACTTTAATATAAGCAGTATGTATGGTATATATGAAATACTAGTCTAAATATTATCCTATCATACCTTGTGTCTTCATTTCTTTGACATGTAGACTTAACACATTAGTGATATGATAATGACCGTAGTGTTACTGACCTAAAAATGAATTTCCATACTATGTGTATGCATACTCATAGTTATAGTCTCTAAAACATTTTATGAAGGAAGATAGAAATTGTTCAGCATAAGTCAATTGCCTACACCATGGCATAAAGGGGACCAATGCATGCTCAGGCTCTCATCCTATATGTCATGCTACTTGGAGGTGTTTCTAACTTTTTCTAGTGGAGCTCATAGATGTCTAGCTATTGCCTTCATGCAAATTTATTGTTCTTATATGAATGTGCAAGTTGTAACTCTTATACCTGTGTTTTCTAAGCACATCTGTTCTCACCAAGTGCTTAGTCGTTCAATTATTGATTCAAAAGCCATATGTATACTGATCGATCAACCACTTTAATATAAGTAGTGTTTGTGTTTATGGTATATATGAAATACTAGTATAAATATTATCCTATCATACCTTCTGTGTTCAATTCTTTAACATGTAGACTTAACACATTAGTGATATGAGAATGACCATAGTGTTATTGACGTGCAAAGGAATTTTCATACTATGTGTATGCATACTCATGGTTATCATCTCTAAAATATTTTATGAAGGAAGCTAGAAATTGTTCATCATAACTAGATTGCCTACACCATGGCTTAAAGGGGACTAGTGCATGCTCAGGCTCTCAACATAAATTTGCAATCAGGATTTACTATTGCACATTAATGGAAAGTGAACCATCTCTTTCATGACAGACTAAGTAGAAAAGAAGTGCAAAAATATTAAGTCAAGAGAGCCTACAAAGGAACTCTATCGGATGATAATGATAGCTTTTACCATGCTCTCCACCCATTCTCAGGGTTGTGCAAACACTCCCTTAAAATAAAAGAGTTGAAGCTGTAGGTAAAGACTTGAAGCGCAGGAGAAAGGGCCCACCAAAAGTTTTCAATCGAGTCATAAAGGAGATGAAAAAAGTCTTGAGAACTAGCCAAATAAAAAGAAGACCTCAAAGAATAGAGCATGCAAATTTACAAGCAACAAATGCCATATATTTCTTTATTTTTTCCATTTTATGTATGTTTTTACCAAATGTAAAAGGCCTTTTGTCAAATCACTCCACTTTTTGTAAAGGCCAATGAGTCTTTGAGCCTCACGAGTGCTTCTTGTTGAATATAAATGTACAAGCTCATTTTCACATGAGCTATGCTCGGATAAATTTACCAAATATAAAGATAAAGGAAAAGAAGAGAAAAGAGAAAAAGAAAAAAAAAAGTCTAGTCAAAATTCATGATGAGTAAAAGATACAATATCTACCTTGTAGTAAGTGGCATGTAGTGGGCAAAGTGGTGAGTTAAGAAGGAGGCACAAACTTCTTCACATGCTCATTGATTGTAAAAGTGGAGTGGGAGCACATTCTAAAAAAGGAGAGAAAGAGGCAAGAGCTCCCAATAGTCAGATCTGGTCATTTTGTCATTTTGTCTTCCCATAGACTCCTTCCAGTTGCACATCATTTTGTACATAGCTCTGTTGTGAAGCTCATATCTTACTGTATATGTAACCATTTCTTGCGTTTAAAGAGTCATTGGAAAGCTTATCTTGTACTTTCTCTCTCTCAAATATCTCCTTCAAAGATTATATATTCTATGAGATATCAATCAAAGAGTGAAGTCCAATTTTTTGGCAAACTTGTGTAGACAGGTAGTCTATTTTGGTCAGTTAAATTTTCCGACCAAAATGTATCCAACTTTCTTGATTTTTAGCTTGTTGGAAAGCTCTTTGCATTTAGTTTCTCTATCCCAAATATCTTATTCAAAAGATTTATATTTTGGGAGATATCCATCAGAGAGTGAAGTCTAGTTTTTTAGTATACTTGTGTGCACACATGGTCTATTTTGTTCAGTTGAGTTTCTTGACCCAAAATCATCCAAATTACTTGCTTTTTAGCTTGTTGGAAAGCTATTTGTGTGTATTTTTATCCTAGGTATCTTCCTCAAAGCATACGTATTCAAGGAGTTATCAATCCAAGAGTGAAGTTTCACTTCAGCATACTTGTGTGGACAGGCACAAATCCATTTGAGTTTTGTATTGAGAGTAGCAAGCTATCTAAGGTGCAACTATTTGTCCAAGTGCTGGACATACAAGGGTTCACTACACGTTTTTGTTGCACATAGGAGAACTCATTCTCCACAATTGGTATCAGAGCAAGCTTGGTGCTGAAGCTTCATCAACAGAGTTGGAGTTAAACCAAAGCAAAAGAGGAGCTACAAAACAAGGAGGAGCTTCACAAACGCAAGAGCAAAGGACAATATAACTATTCGAGGTAACTCTCAAATTTTTTGATAGTCTTCAATGGCTGACTTGCCAACAAGTAGAGAATTGGATAAGGATAAGTATCCGATGTGGAAGTTTAGAATGACCAACTACCTAATGGGAAAAGTCTTGTGGGGTATTGTGAGCGTCGATGATGCTCAACCTTAAATCAATCAAGCTACGGCCACCGAAGTCCAAAGGAGGCAAGCAAAAGAATGGGAAGAGAGGAATAGGAGATTCATGTTCCTCATTTCACAAGTCATTACTAATGCCATGGTAGGGCATATTCAACATCTAGAGAAAGCTAAGGATGCTTGGGAAGCTCTTGAAATGATGTATTCAACAAATACCAAAGCTAGGAAACTTTAACTCAAGAATGAGTTGAACACAATCAAGAAAAGTTCGAGTCAATTCATAGCTGAATATACTTTGAAGATTAAGGAGCTAAGCGATGCTTTAGCTTCGATTGGCACAATGGTTGAAGACAAAGATCTTGTGTGTTATACTCTCAATGGATTGAGAGAAGATGAAAGATGGAAGCCTTTTATAACTTCCATTAACTTGAAAGATGCATATCCAGGTTTTGAACAACTAATCCCTCATCTTGTCACAAAAGAGCTTAACTTTGGTGACCCAAAGGAAAGGATAGCCACAACCAAATGTTATATGCAAGTCGAGGTAAAGGAAGGAACTCAAGAGGAGGCTCAAGAGGAAAAGGAAGAGGTCGCAAAAACTCCAACTACAATCAAAACAATTCGGAAGACAACAAGGATGCATCAAATGCCAGCACACAAGGAAGAGGTCGAGTTAGAAGTAGAGGAAGATGTCGAGAATCCTACAATTCTCATAAAGGTATAACATGCTATCATTGTGGTAAACTAGGACACTATGCTAGTGATTGTTGGCTAAAGAATGGAAGAGCAAATGGAGGCAATCAAAGGAGCCATAGCAACTATGCAAGCACCTCAAGTGAAGGAAGAAAGGAAACACTACTTGCAATGAGACATGAGTATAGAAGCTCTTGTGAAGATGACAAAAAATGGTATATTGATTCAAGTTGTAGTAACCATATGTCATGCCAAGGAATTTTGGTCACTAATCTACAAGTACCAAGTGGAAAAGGATGTGTTGAAATAGGTGATGATACTCAACACATGATTGAACATATTGGAGATATAAGGCTTGGAAATACAAGTAGAGCAAAGGTACTATCTAATGTTCTTCATGTTCCTACAATTTCAAAGAACTTGATTTCAGTAGGACAAATGGTAGAGAAGGGTCATCATGTCATCTTCAATGAGAATGGGTGCTTCATAAAGAATCCAAGGAAGGCTTCAAGGTCATTGCTTGAGGTAGAAGAAAAGGAAGGATGTTCACTTTGGATGTCCAACATCCACATGGAAAGGTCATCTACATTAAATGTGGGAACAAGAAGATTTCAAAGCTCGACTTATGGCACAAAAGAATAGGACACATCAACATTCCAAAGCTGAAGGAAATGAGCTAACATGAAGTGGTAAGAGGTCTTCCAATATTTAATAGCATTGGACTACATGAGTTATGTGAAGCTTGTCAACTAGGAAAACAAACGAGGCAGCCATTCAAGAGGAGCAATTATGTGGTCCCAAATGTTTTGGACTTGATACATACGGATGTATGGGGACCAGCCCAAGAGGCATCAATGGCTGATCATAGATTTTTTGTCACCTTCATTGATGATCACTCAAGAAAGGTATGGCTATTTTGTATGAAGCAAAAATAAGAGGCATTTTCTATATTCAAAAGGTTCAAAGTTGAAGTTGAAAAAGAAATAGGAAGGTCTATCAAAACCATAAGGTTCGATGGTGGAGGAGAATACTTCTCCAAAGAATTTTCAGATTTTCTACAAGAGAATGGGATCAAAAGGTAGTTTACTTGTAGGTATACACCACAACAAAATGTAGTAGCTGAGAGGAAAAATAGGAAAATTGCTGAAATTGCAAGATGCATGCTCAATGAGATGAAGGTACCATTGTACTATTGGGCTAAAGCTACCACAACCGCCATTTACTTGATGAATAGGTGCACAACATTGGGAATACATCACTTGACTCTAAAGGAGGTATATTCCGGTAAGAAACCTGATCTTACACACCTCAAAGTGTTTGGATGTGTTTGCTTTGTTCACATTCCACAAAACGTTAGAACAAAGATGGAACCAAGGTCAGAAAAATGCATTTTCATCGTCTACTCGACGTAGCAAAAAGGATACAAGTGTTACAGCCCTATAACAAAGGAAGTATGAGTCTCACGAGATGTGTCCTTTGATAAACTAAGACCATGGTATGAAGATAAAGGGAAGGAAAAGATTCTTGAAGAAGATTGTGATGATTATGTAGGAACAAATCAAAGAGAAGTCCAACAATAAAGCACAAAGGTCTCAGGTCCAAAGGCATCTACATCAAATGAATAATGTTCAACATGGAGGGGGAGTCATTCTTTGTCTCCAAATTCAGCTCATAGTAGAGTCGAAGAAGCAAGTGCTACTCCAAACAGCAAGATAATTGCAAGTGAAGAGGAATATGAAGACGTAATCACTCCGAAGGTAAAGCTGAATAGGTTAAAGAAGCAACTTTCTAAAGGCAATGAAAGAAGATCTTCAAGGATAAGGTATCCAACTCAAAGGCTGAGTTATGATAGTTTCATGGCAAAACATTTTGCATACATGATGCACGTTATCAAAGACAAAGAATCTGAGACATATGAAGAATCTTGCACACAAAATGAATGGAAGCAAGCTATGAAAGAGGAGATCAAAGCTCTCAAAGATAATCACACATGGGAGCTAGTGCCAAAGAAAGAAGATATGAAGATTGTTCCAAACAAATGGGTGTTTAAAGTAAAGAGGAATGTTGATGGTTCACTAGCTAGATATAAAGCTAGATTAGTTGCCAAAGGATTTAATCAAACACAAGGAATATATTATGATGAAGTTTTCAGCCCTGTTGCAAAGATGGGAACAACCAGAACATTAAGCACCAAGAGCATAGAATCAGAGATTGGTAGAATATCTAACTAAGTGTGGATACAACCCAAGTAGTGTAGATCCTTCATTGTACATGAAGAAGGAAGAAAATAGAGAGGTATATATTTGCATATACATCGATGACCTCATCATAATAGGAAATGATGTTACAGGGATTAAAGATATCAAAAGGAAGCTTGGTAAGGAGTTTACAATTTCAGATCTTGGAAAGCTGAAATATTTTTTAGGAATTGAAGTTGTTTATGGAAAAAGTGGCATCTACTTGATGCAAAGGAGGTACTTGTTGGATGTTGTTTTCAGATTTGGAATGAGTGAATGCAAACCACTCACTCAACCCATGGACACAAATACAAAGATTTGCTCAATGATGGAGAACTATTGGAAGATGTGATGACATACATAAGCATTGTAGGATCATTAATCTACACAAAAATTACAAGACCTGATTTACCTTGTTTGGTTGGTGTACTTTCTCAATTTATGCAAGCCCTGAAAAGTGAACATTTAAATTCAGCCAATGAAGACTCAACCATAAACATATTTCCATAGGAGTGGCAATAGGTTTGTAGTCTTCAAGGCCAAAATGCTGCACTAATGTGTCAATATATTTTGTTTGACACAAAGCTATTCTTCCATCAACTTGCATAAACTGAATGCGCAAATAATGATGCAAATGCCCCAAATCTGACATCTCAAATGAGGCATGCAAATCATCCTTAAAATAAAAAATATGCTTCTCATTAGGGCCAGTGAGCAGCATGTCATCAACATAGACAACAATGATCAGAAGCACATCATTTGCACACTTAACATATAAGGTGTTCTCAGTTGGGCTATTCTCAAAACGACGTGCAATCAATTAGGCATGTATTTTTCATACCAAGCACATGGTGCTTGCTTCAAACCATACAATGCCTTTTTCAGCCTTCACACTTTGTTTTCATGCTCTTTCTGCAGAAAACCACGAGGCTAAAAAACATACATTTCTTCATGCAAGTCAACATTCAGAAATGTAGTTTTAATGTCCACCTGATGTTTGTTCCAACAATGCACAAATGCTATTAACAATAGTCATTCGACATGTAGGAGCAAAGGTCTCATCAAAATCAATACCTCTTTCTTGAGCATAAACCTTTGCAACAAGCCTAGCCTTATACCTGTCAACTACTAGAAACTATGTGGCAAAGCCTAACTCTTGACCATACATCTTGCCATCTCCACGAGTGATCTCTTCTTTCTTTCATCAACTCCATTATGTTGAGGTGTATACGATATTGTATACTAATGTTTTATCCCACCTTCAACCAAAAATACATTAACATAAGAAGACATATATTGCCCCCCTCGATCAAAACGAAGGTTGCCCATTTTACATGCTGACAAATTTTCACCCATACCATTCATTAACTCAAGCTCATGCCTTGAGCTCTTTCCCTAGAGCTCTAACTGCATACTCTTTGTGTAAGCTTCTTAACGTTTGCATGAAGTCATTCACATTTAGCTTATTCTCTTTGTGGTTATCAATAAGAGTCTTATGTTTTTGTTTAATCCTCCATAGGTAAGAACTTTTTTTAATGTCCCTTGTGTTTCTTAACAAATTCATCCATGGAGAATAACATATTAGATGGAGAATTCCTTCATCTATACTTTTTTCCCCTCAAATAAAAGCTTTATGCAATTCATCAATAGAGAAATATTTATTAAATCATATAATTAAGAGAAATCATATAGATATTCGTGTGTATAAGTGGTAGTACGAGAGTTAATGGGTGCATGATGTGCGCCTATCAAATCAATTCCTTTACTTTCGATACGATATGGAATCTATAATCAAATTCAATGGATTCTATTACTGAAAGCTATTTGTATGTGAGCCCCAAACTCGATATATAAGTCTTATTGTCTACCATAGGAGAAGTAACTAAATAAAAAACATTCAATCAATTATTTCCATGTATAAGAGATAGAGGGGAGTCTATGTATAAGAGCGATTCTAAAAGACATCCATTCAATTACTAAGAGAATTTACATTCCAAATTTAGCTTTTTTTTTCGAATAAGAAATTTTATTAAGAAGATTCATTTATGGCGTCAACATGTAATTGGATGGAATAATTTCACCAAAAGATTTGCATTCAAAATTTAGCGTTTTTTTAAATACGAACTTCCAGTGAAGAGATACATTTATAGCAATTAACAATTAACGTACTTGCTCCTTTTTTCCTGAAAACATGTCGCCATTTTGTAGCATGTACAAAGTCCTTTTGCAAACAAAATCAGAAACAGGCGTTCATCATCTGAAAAAGTTTCTAGTGTTATTGCTAGTCGGGTGAAAGCGAATGCACTGTTGCCAACACACAATGGTGGGCACTTGGAAGGATGGGATGATGGTTTTACCGAACAGCAGCATATTCCGAGACTCCGATATAAACCACGGAATCCAAAAATGGACTCACTCAATAAGCCAAGTTATGTTGGCATCATAATGTTTGAATAAACCAGAAATAACTGGGAAGGCCGAAAGTGACGGAGCAGTTGCGCATAGGTTCTATACACGCTCATCCAACCACTTTATAATGTACCAGCAGTTGAGAAACAAGTAACTCAAGATGCAGCATTTCTACATCACAATAATCCTTACGTGAGCAAGATAAAAACTTAACAGAGATCCATCTACAGATAATGTGACATTAAATGAAGTGATTCTCCATCTAACAATCTTTGCGAACCTGTAGTCGGGGATTCTTGGTGTAGTGGTACCCTGGGCTGTGAGGTCCAGGGTCCAAACCCGTAATGGATCCTGACCTATAACCCCTGGATAAGAGGCGTCTCCAGGGTGTGTGAGTTGTTTATTTCAATCTTCCAAGCATAACTTGAAGACCAGGTCAATTCCTGAACTCCTCCACGTGCGCCCCCTCCCCCCCCTCCCAAGAGAGAGAGAGAGAGAGAGAGAGAGAGAGAGAGAGAGAGAGAGAGAGAGAGAGAGAGAGAGAGAGAGAGAAAGAAAGAAAGAAAGACTTTTTAACGTCTATTAGAGGCCAAAATCGGCCTATGAGACAAAACATATACATCAGTATGATCCAATCCACTGTGATCCAAAACGAAAATAAAGTGTGAGTACTACAAACGGGTATAAAAGGAGGGATAGTAGCTGGCATCAAGGGTGTGGGGTGCTATGGGTATGCACTCTATATGCTCAATGGGTGAGATACAAACATGATATGCATAGGGAGGGGAGGCTCGATGGTGTCACAACCCCCTAAATGCCTGGAGTGGGTGTAGGATATAATGCATCGGTGGGTAAGGCATCATGGCGATCCTCAAAATGCTCTGGGCGTCCAAATCGATAGGGGTGCGCTGCTGACGTCTCTGTATCTCCATGTCATGGCGTGCGTGAATCGCCTGAATCTCTCTCTGATGTGGACGAGCTCTCCGGACAGGGGGTCTCGGTCATCGACGCTGTCGTCTAAGCTCCTCTGCTCTGTGTAATGTGACACCCCGCATCGAGCTGGGCCCTCGAGTGTATGTGGGTCTGAAAAAATCTGTAATATGAGTCTGAGGGGGGGGGGCCAGGTGTATCTCCATCTGCTGCTGGAGGAGTGATGCGCGGTGGTGCTGGAGCTCTACTAGGAAACGACCTAGAGGGCGCTGGTCCTCTGTCCCCAATAAAGCCCTGATCTCTCTAGGCCCCCTGAAGAGCTGTGGGTAGCGGTCTCTGATGTCCTCATATGCCTGGCATCTACATGTGTAGTGCTCCTCGTCCTCCACCTCCTCTCTACATATCCTGCATAATCGGCGATCGCTCATCCCTGGGGGTATGTGTGGCTCGCCCAATCTCAATCTCGAGCTGGTGTGATGATACTCTGAGCTGCCCAATGGCCACTCTCTCAGCTGGTGCCATATATATATCCATGTATCGTGGTCTCTGAATGAAACCATCCGCTGTCAGTCAGGAAGTGCTCTCTGTAGTGTTGCCTCTTTGTGGGAAGAGAGAGAGAGAGAGAGAGAGAGAGAGAGAGAGAGAGAGAGAGAGAGAGAGAGAGAGAGAGAGAGAGAGAGAGAGAGAGAGAAAGAAGAAGAAGAAGAAGAAGAGAGAGAGAAAAGGTAGACATGTATATGTGAGGCGAAGTGAAATGAAAGGATACATTAACATCTCCAAAAAATACAAAATGGCTGGACATGGTAGGGCAATGGTATGATACATTAACATCTCCAAAAAGTACAAAATGATCTTCAACACCGAAAACTTGCATCGTGGGTATTTTATAGAATGCCACTGTAAAACAAAGAAAAGAAATTTAAGTTCATTCTTGAGAATGGCCAAATCCGTCTATGAATGGCAATGAAAAAGGTTATGTATCTCATAACATGCTGGGAAATAACATATATAATGCACCTGTCTTCAGCTGTCTTTGACAAACACAACATGTTCTGGCATTAGCAGCTATTTCTCTTTATCTGCCAGTTTTAACCTCAAGCTGATGTGAGGATGGTATATTCTCTCAATAGCACAGTGTAATCCATATGGTAGTTTTCTTTCCATATGACTTGGGACTGATTATGAAACTATATACGAAAAAATAGAAAAGATGCACTCTAAGAAAACCATCTTTGTTCCCAGCTCATGTAAGGGTTCTATCCATGTCTTGTTGGTGTTAAGCTGATCCAAGTATTGCTGAATGGGTCTAGTTATCTCTGTCCATGTGAGCCTGAGAGGGCACCTTCAAGTAGTAAAGGGAGTCCGTACTCAAATCATGTGATTAGAAACATCATATCATAGCAGGATGTTTTGTCTTTGTAAAAAGCTAAATCTCGAGAGAATTGAAGGGAAAACCAAACATATCTAACTTTTGAGATGTCACATTAGATGTGAATGAAACAAGCTGATCTAGCCAGTGCTTCAATCTCCAAAGGAACAGCTATTGGCTGTTCGTGAACAATCTCATGTGGTAACTAAGGCCTCTACATGCATCTCCATTCATGTTGATAAACATTAACTTATTTGAATTGAGAAATATTAGCTGGCATCACTCCCGCCAATTGTAAGGAGGATATTAGAATGCTAGTTCTCTGCTCGTTGAGAGAAGTGAGACAAATGTGCCAAGTTCTTAATCCTTAAATACCCCTTACACTTTTGTTTCTACGCTTAAGCTGGGCAGCAATAGCCATCTGTGGTGACCTTGGGCAAATTTTGATCAAATATCTTCATTCATGTTGTTTTACCATGTGGTAGATTTCGTGTAAACTTAATCCATGTAATATGTACGTGTAGGAAGCTATAGGTGCTTTAATGCTTTGAAGATATTCTTACCATTTTGATTAATTATTGCAGTATCATGGTGGAACCAACTTCGGCCGTTCTGCAGGTGGACCATTTATGACAACGAGCTATGACTACGATGCCCCCATTGATGAATATGGTACTCTTTTCTTCTATTATTTTCATTTTAGACCATTTTAGTCGCACAGTATGACTGCGATGCACTATTGAGATTTTGGTTTTGGTATTGGGTGATCATAGTGATCATTACTTTGCAGGACTGTTTAATCAACCGAAGTGGGGCCATTTGAAAGGACTTCATCAAGCTCTGAAATTGTGTGAATTGGCTTTGATTGATGGAGCGAGATCGGACCCAATCTCCTTGGGGAATCATCAATATGTATGATAATTTTAGATTTTATAGAAAACCTCAGATTCTGTGCCATATAGTTGCACGATTCATTCTTTGCATACTTTCTAAAGCACATCTAACATATTTCAATCCAGTAATGTAACATCCAACTGCAATAGATATCTAGAAGCTCATGTATCTGGGTGTGTAGAACTATAAAAGCATGAGGAATTCCAAGCAACTCTCATCATTATCATATAAATCTTCCTTCATCCTGAAACTGCATACCAATTGGAGTATCTGCAGCACCATTAGGAGTATATTGGCCACACCCACTTTGGGAAATATGTTTGCTTTCTTCTTGATCAAGCTTGCATGTATGCCAAAATTGAGATCACAGTGCATGAACGAATGAGAACAGAAAATGGTTGCATGTTCATATTTCATGCAACGATGGTACATGGAGGAAATTCAGTATGTGCTGGATGTTTGGTACTGATACCTACAACAATCTCTTGAATCTTCTCCTTTAGGCTCTTGTCTTTTCAAATGGAACCGACTATTGTGCAGCTTTCATCACAAATCTCCACACAAAACGAAGTTGTATAGTTGAGTACAATGGCCAGAAGTACAATCTTCCTGCCCAGTCCATTAGCATCCTCATTGACTGCAAAACCGAAGTCTTCAATACTGCTAAGGTTCTGATTGTTCTTACTCTGCACCCAAATTTGGTTCTGTGAAAGTTTTCTGCGGAAGGGATGATAGGGAGCTTCTGCACATATGAAATGCTTTGGAGAATATGTGATTCATTTTTCACAAGTTTAAGCACTAAAATTTGTTAGACTGGGTGGTTGATATCATACCTGCATGAAAGTTCTGCACTGAGAGGGTTTGAAAAGCATGTGCTAGATTCAGTTTTCTTTTCTTATATGTCTCTAATGTTATGGCTAACAAAGCTACATAAACCTTTTATCTGTCTCTCACTTTAGGGCTAACGGAACTACATAACCTTTATGATGAGTAGAGGCTGCATTCGGGATAGGAGTATCTTAGACAACGTTCTTGAACATGTTAATACCTAGGACCATGGCAGGTGTAGGGTATTCCTTTTACTAAGGAGATAATAAGCAGGTAGGAGGCACTTTATTGAATTTAAATGACAAAGGAATAAATGTGGTGCATGCCTATAAAATATTGGTGTCTCACTCATGTTGATGTTTATGTACTTCCATGCTTTGCTTCAGGTTTACAGTCAGACAAATACAATTCAAATGTTGCCTGCTCTTCCTTCCTCATTAGAGACGGTCACCAAAGACTATGTCCCCCATATCTTAGGGATCCAATCATGGCAATGGTTTGCTGAGCTGGTTGGAGAATGGGATCAGACATATACAACTTCAACATGCTGCTCGGAGCAGATACACTTAACAAAAGACACAACTGATTATCTTTGGTACATTACAAGGTGTGCCCTTCAGGATGCTGATTATTTGTCATAGCAATAGAATTTCTTGTGGTATGCAGAAAACCACAACTTTTTCCAGTGGAGCTTAGAAGTCGTGTTGTTCTTTTCTTAAGTGTGCTCCCTTTGTGTAGGCCAAGAGGAGAGTGTGGTCCATCAATGGATTAAATATGTATCTGTGTGGGTTCCTTGTGCATAACCCTTGGATAAGTGATGGCGTCCTATGGTTGTCAGGAACACACAGGATTCAGCTTCTGTGACTTTTATAGCTTATAGGTAACTCATTCAGAAGTTTACATTAAAAGCGTGATAGTATACTTCTGCATACACTCTCTCATATAAGTGGTTGCATTCTTTGGGCATTGGAATCAGGAGGAATTTATTTGCTATTCCTTAGCATTCAGCTTCAGCAACTGATCCAGAATCGCTAAAAGTAACGAAGTACGTGCTCTATGATTAGTTCAATGAAACAAACATTCACAAAGATCTGAAGAAAATATTTTCCATATTTTTCCATGATAAGCCATAGCCTTTGCCATCCAGATGGAACCAATAGTAGTTTCTGAAGGGAGACGATTATGAATCAATAGGGAACTACGAGCTGCTAATCTGACCTAGCATAACGTAGGAAAAAAGTCTCATTCATCGGCAAGGAAAATATTATCAAGATTCACATATGTGTATGTACACGCAAACCCTCTATCCAATATGCTGGGTATAGGCTGGATACACTAGTTATTCACCATTTCACCACAGAGCAGGTTGATGGAAACTTGAATGGTTGCATTTGTTTTGACCAGTATTAACATTGCTGAGGAAGATGTTGTTGATGCGAACCTTCATCTACAGTCTGTTGCCCATGCAGCACATATATTCATCAATGAAGAATACACAGGTATCAGATGTCCTTTCACATTTATCAAATTATGAACCAATGCAATGATGTGCTTAAGAACTCCACCCCTTTGAAAAGATTAGATACAGTGAAAATTCTAATACGGGTACAAGGAAATGCAAATTGTCCTTTCACATTTATCAAATTATGAACCAATGCAATGATGTGCTTAAGAACTCCACCCCTTTGAAATGATTAGATACAGTGAAAAATCTAATACGGGTACAAGGAAATGCAAATTGAGCAATACAGATACCATGAAAGAAGCCTTGATTTTTTAATTGCAAATATTCACGCACACATTTGATTGGAGAAAAACATATACATGACTAATTTGATAGGTTCCACTGGAATAGAAAGCTTAGCTAAGATTAAAGTTTTAACCTAGAATTCCTCGAGCTTGGTGTAGATTTTTCATTTTTAAAGAGGGAAGTCTGATCTGACAATCTACATCTCCCAAGGCTTGAATTAATTGAAAGTGTAACTGAACTATGAAGGACACTGAACAGACGGAACCCTCCGAAACCCACACAAGCAGGGGTAAAACACCTAACACCTACTAGGAATGAACAGAGCCTGAAGGCATACTAAGAATAGGAACTAGGAAAGGATGGCCCTAAGACCATATGAGGAGACTGTTTTGAGCTGATGAAGAACTTACTCTTGATAACAGCGAGCAGTTTTGTCTCTATCTGTGGGGGATGGAGCTATGCATAAATCAACCTTTGTGCAGCTTCTCGAATACATTTTAGGGGAAGCCGCCTTGTTTTCTTTCCCTTCCATCGATCAAATGAAGTATTTTTGCAAAGGTATTGTCATTGCCCTCAGCAAAGAGCTGGGGCAGTAAGCATGGCCCTTTCCACTGTTGACAGTGTCCACCAAGATTGCCCAAAGGCAGACTACAAATCCCCTGAAGGGAACTTTTCTCATCTCATCAGATCGATGAGGACGTGTCTGCCTAGTGCAGCCCAACGGAATTTAACTCTCATCCCACCCAAGGGAGGCAGAAGTCCCAACCTGTTGAGCTGCACTGCTGGACTCTTGGTGTAGATTTTGGATTGATTTGACCATTGCTCTTTCATTACTTTCAGCTTTTAGTTGGTTATACGTTTTACTATGTCATGTTAGTGCTCATTTCTTTTGGCACCAATGAGATCTCAAAGTTATGTTACCTTTCTCTAGGGCACGTTTAGTCACACCATAAGGCAATTTGCCTCAGTAATACATGTCATAGGATAAGTTGCAACACAAGCCATGATACGTTTTTCTCCAAGATAGAAACTTCTAATAGTTATATGTATTTTCTGAAGGTTACAACCGGCAGGAAAGCTACATCACCTTCAGGGCTACAAGGCCTGGCTGGATATGCCAAATATTCATGCACCCTAAACTGGGAGTTGAAATGCGGAATTGAAGGGATGGCTCTTCGATACTTTGGTTACCCCAGTACTCATGTATGGAGAAGCCATATGGAGACCGGGATTAGACACATCAGCATGGACAGCACTGGAGATGACATGGTGCTAGCAGGAGATACCTCCTCATGGTATGCACAGAAACAGGATTGGTTGGCCCATCATGGATTTGATATAGATAGACTACCACCAGTACAGTACGACTCTGAGGCCCCCACCTAATCCCTCTCCCACCAGGAGAGGAATAGGATCATTCAGCAGGAGATATGGCATACATACATACAGAGGACATGGGCCAGCCCAAGGGATACATCACCACAGAAAATGCTCTACTACCATGAGCATTTTCTATAGATCTCAGAACAAGGCTTCATTGAGACTCCGTGCTACATGCAACATACCTACCACACCACCTCCGAATCGTCATGGGGAATCTAAGAGTTTCATCACATCAGCTAGAGATCGAGAGAGGTCCAGTTAGAAGAGTCCCTCGAGAGGGGAGGTGGTGCCCAGTATGCCATACCGGTAATATAACTTTCTTTCTTATCTCTCTCTCTCTCTCAGTGCATCCACACAGCACCCCTCATTAAGACAGAGACAATGACTCCAGCAGCAAGATCTTGTAATGAAGATGACCTAGATGAGAATATCACAAGAGTTCAATTCTCATCCCCACCACTTCTTCAACTCGCAAGCCCATAGACAACGGTCAATATTCATTTTAATAGCATATAATACAGATAAACAATCTTGTTTTAGCACAGATGATGGTTTGGTGAATGATAAAGAGGAATGTAGTGCAAAAGGGTTCTTCATGCTAGAGGATAATCATATTGAGCTCATCTACAGTGGTTCTCTTATAGACAACTAGACTCTGTATGACAACATCGCTAGATATCACCTTGACTTCTTTAACATTCCTAGCAATTTACCGCAAAGTCTCCAACTAGGTAGGCCTTTGCATCCTTCAGAATATCAATAAACCTGTGAAATAGACCTCTCAAATTTCTCAAGATAAGTTTCTCCGTGGTAGTGCCTGGCTTCATGATTTACCAACCAACCACATATGGCAATTCAACGTAGCCATTGTGAGTATGGTAATGCAGACACTAAATCTTGGACCATGAGCCTCTATCAACATATTCTTTACACAAGCATAGCCATGTTTCGACAGATTTCATGTGACATGCTAAGCACTAATGTGTTCAATGAAAAAAAACAAACACCCCCCCCCCGCCCAAAAAAAAAAAAAAAAATAGAAATAGGAAGAGAATATCCAACCAGAAGGGTGGAGTTCTCATGGCAGCAATTGAAGGGGGGTCAGTATAATCTTGAAGGCTCAGGTCGTAAAGGGTTCATACTGCTACATTATTCTTGAAGAAAAGCCTATGGTTGATGCAAGCTCTTTGGATTCATTACAGAAATTGTAGCATTGCAATAAGTGCAAGAACCTGATGTGCTTAGCTAGCATGGAATGGAAGTTACTAGCGTCCCTGAGACGCAGTGAGGCTCACAACATTCTTTACCTCTTCTATTGTCTATTCCTCCTAGATCTTATTCTTCATGACTACTACAATCGACCTTCCTTCCCTTCCCTCTTGCACTGTGCGGATCTTCCTAATTCTTTTTTTCTCCAAGTTGTGGTGTCTTTGTGCCAAATGAGCAATCTCTCCCTTCTTCCTATCCTTTTCGTTTGTGTTATCCTATCATCTAATTCAAAGAGTGCTATTCCATTGCTGATCTTCTTACCTTCCTCAGTGACCGCTCACTTCATCTCCAATTGTTTGTGGCACAAATATCCTTCTTATCCCTCTCCTACGTGCAACAATGTATCTCAGGGTTCTCATCACAATGTCGATTTCTCTTCTATCATATCTCTCTAAGAACTAAGCTGATGAATCTTCCACCCTCTACTTGCTCGTCTATACATTGATCATACAAGATGTGGACAAAACTTGGAAGAAGTACTCCGTTAGCTCATAATGGACCTGGTAAAGTGAGCTTCTCATGCAAGACAGGAGTTTGCACGATGGCTTCACTCTAAGGAAATTCGATTTCAATTGGCATTAAGAAAGCATAATTTCTCTCCCACTCCATGCAACAAAATGGTCGCGTTCCTCATTCTCTACATAGTGTCACCTCATTCTCTACACATCATCGTCATTTCACTCTTCTGCAAAGAGAAAAAGCGGTTCTTTTGGATCTTCCACTCTCTCTTTGCAACCACATGGATACGTTCTTCTCTCTGGGTGGCCAAGTTCTTCTCTCTACGCATCAAGTGAGTCTCTCCATGAAGCAACCTCTCCATCTCCTTCCATGCTCTCATGCTCTCCGAGATGGAGAGACCTTTAGTGGAGGCCACCTCTAGAGACCTCCTTGTTCCCTCCAACGATTGAAATGTACTTTGCAATGATTGATATTACTTTCCAATTATTGTGGCGTACTTTGTGGTACTTGAAAGGGTACCTTGTATCTACAAGTATGTACCTTGTACTCGTAAGTACGTACTTTGTAATTGCAGGTATGATACTTGGTATTAAGGTACTAAGGTACTTGGATATGATATGTGAAAGATAACCCCCCTCATAAAAATTTAATTTTGGATGTATTCCTCAACACGTGAAGTAAGTGTACGAGCCTTCCCTGATGTGCAAGTGACCTAGATTCCAGGGTACTTCCCCTACTCACATCTTGCGTGTACTTTTCTCTTCCTCCCTTTCTCTTTCCACATAGATCTCTCTCTCTCTCTCTCTCTCTCTCTCTCTCTCTCTCTCTCTCTCTCTCTCTCTCTCTCTCTCTCTCTCTCTTTCTTTTAGGCAGAGCACCTCATGTACGGACACAAGACTCTAGCACCACTCATTGTCCACCTCTTCAACCGTGCACTCGTTGAAGGGTTCCCTGACTCATGGACTGAGCACATCATAGTGCCCATTCATAAGTCAAGTGACGTTATGGATCCAGCTACATATCGGACGATCATGATTGGCCCCACATTGGCCAAATTATATGGGACAGTGCTAGTGCTAGAGACAGAGTTGAGCACTCTCGCAGAGAGGAAGGGTATCAGGGCCCAGGACAGGCAGGTTTTAGACGAGATTACTCTACCATTGACCACATCTTCACTTTGAGATGCCTGATCGACCAGGCAAGAGTGAGGAAGAGGAAATTATACCGCCGCTTTGTGGACTTCCACAAAGCCTTCAACACAGTTCCTAGGGAACGGCTCTTCAGACGCCTACTCGATATCGGAGTTCCAGATGAGATGATATGGGGGATCTACGCCTTATATGAGAGAGTATCTGGTAGAGTCAAATGTCCAGGTGGCTTATCCGACTCGCTAGCACCATCGGGGTGAAGCAAGGGTGCCCTCTTTCACCCACCCTCTTTGGTCTATACATTGATGAGATAATGGACTTCATACGACAACAGGGAGGAGAGGGCATTGAGGTTCAAGGGACTACCGTTCATATTCTTTTATATGCTGATGATATTGTGCTAGTTTCAGAATCTGCAGAAGGTCTAGAGGGCCACCTACGCGGCCTAGACGACTTTTGCATACATAGAGGGCTCTCCTTGGTAAAACCAAAGTTATGATTTTTCATACATCAGCACAGGTGAGGAGACATAGTTCTTTCACAGTAGCAGGGGACCGATTGAGGTAGTCGGATCATATGTCTACCTAGAAGTGACATTCACGGAAGCCTCTGGGGTTTTCTCTATGTCTCGGACAGCCCGGGATCGCACCACACGTGGATATGCAGCACTAGCCTTGATGGAGAGACAGTGCCACCAGGCACATTTTCAGGAGCCCCGCACAAAGGGATGGCTCTTTGACACTTTGGTTACACCATCGCTCATGTATGGAGCAGCCATATGGGGGCCAGGGTTAGCTACATCAGCATGGACAACATTGGAGAGGCCACAAATTCTCATGATTGCTAGACTCATCCGAAGCAAGTCTTCAGTACCACATGATATCATCAGAGCAGAGCTTGCTGCACCACCGATGCTAGTAGAGGCACTGTTCCAGACAGTATGCCTACTACACAGGATACATAGCATAGACACATAGCGCATCACTTATCGAGCTTTCCATGCGTCACGCGACATGGCACTGGCAGGTGACACCTCCTCATGGTAAGCACAGACACGAGATTGGCTGCCCAGCATGGATTTGACATAGACAGACTACCAGCTCTGCGGTATGACTTACAAGCCCCCACCTATTCGCTCTCCCACCACGAGAGGAACAGGGTCATTCGCTAGGAGATATGGCATACATACATACAGAGGACATGGATTAGCCCCAGGGATACATTGCCTCTGAAAATGTTGTACTACCGTGAGTATTTTCTACAGATCTCAGATCAAGGCTTTATTGAGACTCCGCGATACATACAGACATACTTACCACATCACCTCAGAGTCGTCATTGGGAAGCTCAGAGTTTCATCACAAGAGCTCGAGATCGAGAGGGGTCGGACCAGAGGAGTACCTAGAGAGGAGAGGTGGTGCCCATTATGCCATACAGAGATAGAGAGTGAGGAGCACTTTGTTACCAGATGCCGAGCATACTTAGATCTAGGAGCACAGTTCCATATAGAGGAGTTACTACAGTTGTGCATGACCATTGGAGACCAGCGCAGGTTGGGAAGAGTCCTCACAGCAGCGTATGAGCGTCGAGAGCAGTTGCTACAGCCCACGCATGAGTACACAGTGGACCATTACTGAGTTCTTTCAGTGAGATGGGCTACAATCGTACCTTTTTTGATGTTCGAGCATATCCTTGCTTGTCGATTGGAAGAGTATTGAGGAGCTTCCTGGAATCACCTTGAATCTTTACTCTTCGTTTGTTGCGATGATGCGCTGCACTCGGATGTTTAGATGATGTCGTTCGTGACTTGTCTCTTGAATGGAGGGCTGCGAAGATGTACAGCATAATGTGACCTCCTACCACTTTGAAGGTAAGAGCCCTCTTGCCTACCTGTTGCCCATATCTTTTCTTTCGTTCGGCGAGCGTTTGCAGAAGAGTTTTATGATATGGATAGGGCTTTGCATTGACGAAGCAAAGAAGGGGTTCACATATTTTTACATCGGTGAAATGTAAATTATCCTTGAGGAGGAAGAATGCCTTAAATAATAGTAGCTTCTTCATCATTACCTGACTACAAGTCGGAGTCGAGAAACTAGTTGTACATGCCTGCAATATATTGGGAACAGGTAACTCGGCATAATTGCCGGCCTTCTTGGTTTCTGGAATCCCTTGTGTACCCAACATAATGGCTAACTTGACTTTAGTGATCCTTCCTCCAGAAAGTGATGGAAAGGATTTGAAGAGTGTTAAGATCTCCATACCACAATTCTGAGGGTCACTGAGTGAGGGGAGCTTGGCATTTGCTATTGTGAGTAACCCCATATTATTCAATTCTTCTAAAGTGAATGAGTTTTGAAGCTTACCGCAAATGCTTAAATCCAATCTCAAAGAGATTTCCCCAGGGATGGAGATGATGATCTCTGTGGTTGTGGCCACATTTGCCACATTTGCAGATGACGTAGCGGTGTCCGTGATGTGAGTACTTGGCTGAGTGTTTGCTAGAGATGTACTCTCATCCTACTGAATTTCCTCATCAAGTGATTCTGACTCGAAAGGATTCTCCTCAGAGACTAGAGTTTCATTGTCTATCCTTCTCTTTTCTTCAAGAAGTTGTAGCCTCACAATGTTGGCTGAGAGTGCACTAGTAAATCAAGGAATTCGATTGGTTCCCACGCAGTTGGAGCCATGCAGGAACTCAAAAGGAGCAATTGCTTGTATTCCATACACTAGCTCAAATGGAGTATGTCTTGTTGTGGCTTTGAAAGAAGTTCTGTAGGCCCACAAGGTTCTAAGATATGCCTGGCCCCATGTATTAGGAAATTGCAAGCATGTTTTTCTTAGTAAGATCATGAGAACCTTATTTGTGCTCTCTACCTCACCATTTGCCCTCGGGTAGTATGCGCAGGACTTCTTATGGAATATTTGATACTTTTCAAAAATCAAAGTCAACACCTTGTTGACGAAATGGGATCCTTGATCTGTAGTGACCTCTATTGGACATCCATATCTGCAAAAGATGTAATTATACAAGAAGGTGGCTACCGTTTTAGCAATACATTCCTTACTAGCTATTACTTCAGCCCACTTAGTGGCATAATCCGTTGCTACTAGAAGATACTTTGCACCTTAATCTTGTGCTACTGGAAAAATTGGGCCAACAAAGTCTATTCCCCAATGCTCAACGGGTTGCCAAGCTACAGATATATTAAGCGGTTGGTTCCTTTGTCGTGTTGGTTTGGGCGCACATCGTTGACAAACATTACATGCCTTGGCAAATTTAGTGGCATCTCTGAAGAGATATGACCACCATAGGCCACTTTGAAGTACCCTCAGTGTAGTGATATGTCCAGGAAAATGACCACTAGACTCTCCCTCACGTGCCAAGTGAAGAACAGGTTCTGTTTCATGTGGTTGAAGACACCTTCTGTACATCCCATCAGGACAAACCTTATAGAGGGTATCTTTTGCCATCATGAAATTGTTACTTTTTAGGAGGAGTCTACGCCTTTCCAATGGAGTAGACCCAGTACGAAATTGACCTTTTCCTAGGAGGAGAGTCTAATCATCATACCATGTAGGTGCTATATTTACCTTGTATATTTGGCTGTCTAGGAAATCATCTTCTACTCCCTTTGTTGCTTGAGTTGGATGCCTGATGCGAGAGAGGTGGTCTGCAATGACATGTTGCCTACAGCTTCTCTGTACAATTTCAAAGTCGAATTCTTGGAAGAGAAGCAACCATCTCCATACTCTTCCTGCAACTTGTGGCTTATTCAACAAATATTTCAAAGCTTGATGATCCGTAATCACTGTGAAGGAAGTGCCTAATACATAGTGCCTGAATTTCTTGAGGGAAAATACAATAGCCAATGCTTCCCTTTCTGTGGTGCTATAGTTCTTCTCGACTTTTGAGAGGAGCCTACTCGCGTAATGAATGGGTTGATCTAATTTGTGTACTTCGCTTGGTTGAGTCAGTATAGCTCCTACTGCATACAAGCTTGCATTTACATGCACGTGGAATGTCTTAGAACAATCTGGTGAGATGAGTATAGGTGCAGAGTATAGGTGCAGATGCCAACCTTTGTTTTAGATAAGTGAATGCTGATTCTTCTTCTTCAAACCATTGAAAGGGAAAAATTTTACTCGTAAGCCGTGAAAGTGGTCGTGCTTCCTCTGCATACATGCGTATAAACTTGCGGTGATATCCTGTGTGCCCCAAGAAGCTCTGGACCTCTTTAGCATTTATAGGTCTTGGAAGCTTAAGAATTGACATTACCTTATCTGGATCTGGAGTCATCCCTTTAGCAGAGACCACATGTCCTAACAAGGTACCTTGGGTTACCAGAAAATGACATTTGTTAGGGTTAAGTTTCAAACCTGTCTCTCTGCAATGCTGGAATACTTGTTCTAATTGCTTCAAATGTTCTGGCACATTCTCTACTGCAGTGGTGTAGGCTGCTCCAAAGAAGGCTGAAAAGTCATCCATGAAAATTCTTAAGAATTTTAGGAGCAACTTGTTGAAGATTAGATATACTGTCCTATTAAAAGTGGCTGATGCATTGCTAAGGCCGAAAGCCATTTCGGTGTAGATATAGGTTCCCCAAGGAGTTACAAAGGTTGTTTTTGGTTGATCTTCAGGATGGATTTCCAGTTGATTGTACCCACTGAAACCATCCATGAAACTGTATAGCACATGTCCTTCCACATCTTCAATCACTTGTTCAGAAAAAGGGGTGGGAAACCCATCAGGGATGGTTACCTTATTTAATGCTCTAAAATCAACACAAACCCTGATTTTATTAGGTTGCTTCTTAGGTGCGATGACCATTGAGGACAACCATTCTGAATGTTCTACAGGAATTATGATTCCTGCTTCCTCCATTTTCTAGATTTCCTTCTTGACTGCTTCTGCATATTTGGGATTTAGCTAATACATTTTCCCTCTAATTGGCCGAGCTTCTACCACTAGAGGAATAGTGTGTATTCCCAGCTCTTTCTGTATTCCTGTAAATCCTTGTAACTCCATGAAAATACGTCTTTAAAATTATGCATGAATGTTATTACCTCTCTAAGAAGAAGAGGGTGGTCCCACAACCAACTTGCCAGTAGAAGATTTTGTGGATTTTCTTCTCCTCCTAAGTTGACTTCTTTAACTGGTTCCGAAAGTGCCTCTTCCTTGTCCTTAAACAACATTTCCTTGGTGAATGCTGGATTATCATTGATGGTGATTTCCTGGGTCTTTTCCTGTGTCCATCCTACTGGGACTTCCACCAATGGGAAAATGCTTTCTACTAGTTCTTCTTTTGTTTGGCTTGCTTCAATCCCTTTTCTTCCTTCAACTCCTTTCAAAACTTTACCTCTTCGGAAATCTTTAGTTGGTTCTCCTAATACCACAAACTCCACAGTAGGTTCTTCTTCTTCTTTTTCCTTGATTGCTATTGTAAAACATGAAACATTATTGGTCTCCTCAATCCAATCCATGATGTCACCTAGATCTTCATTGGATATTTCTTCTCCTATATCAACTTCTTCCTTTATGTCACGTGATTTTGTGTTATATGGCTCTGTGTGAGGCTTCCCGGATGCCCATTGGGCCGCCCAATTAGTTGTAGGGGTAGCCCAAGATGGAGGATAAGCTGCCCATTCAGGTGCCCAGTGTGGAGGCCCTTGAGCAGAGTATGGAGCCCAAGCCTCTGGAGTGGCCCCGCTACTTGGAGGCGGAGGCGCCCAGCTCGGACTAGGAGGTGGAGTCGCCCAGCTGCTTGGAGGTAGAGGAGGCGCCCAATTTGGATTAGGAGGTCTAGACGCCCAACTTGAATTAGGAGGTGGAGACGCCCAGGGAGGTGAAGGCGCCCTTTCTTGTCCTCGCATTTCTTGATTTTCCAGAACCCATGGTGGAGGAGGTGTGGCCCAAATATTTGCTCCTTGTCTAGTCTGTTGTTCGTCTTCTCCATTGTTATCTTCTATGCCTTCCTATGTAGTTTGCTCTTGATGGAGAACAACTTGAGAAGTACCTAGGGCTTCATCTGTTCCTCCTTCCATCTGAAGCTGTCTCATCACCTTGTCTGGTCCGGCCACCCATAAGGTGTCACTACCCCAGTCATGTACCGCTTTACTGTGGCGTAGCCATGGCCTTTCTATCAAAAGAGGGAATCCTCCCTTCACCTTTGGGAGTGTTATTACCACAAAATCCAACACAAATTTTAGCTTATGGATGACGACTTCAACCTTTTCCACTATGCCTAGTGGGCTTACCTTGCTTTGGTCTGCCAATGATACTGTAAAATGAGCATCCTTAGTTGGTTTTAGATTTAGCAATGTCATTGTGTACTCAGGCATCAGATTAATACCAGATCCCCCATCAACTATCACTCCTACCAAAGGAGTTCCCTTGATACTTACAGTTAGTCTAGGGCTCTTGTAATCAGTAAGAGGTGCCATCCTAGATGGTTCTGAGCTATAAGTTGAGGGTATAGGTATTTGTTGAGAAATTAGAGAAGTGAAGCCTTGCCCGCCACTTAATATGGTGCAGGGTCTAACCCGTTTATGGCAGCCATTACTTCTCCTCTAAATCCAGGACTCATAGCTAACAAGTTATATAAAGATACCTGTTGGTAGGTGCTCTGCAAGACTTGAACTGCAGTGAGGAAGCCTTCTTGATTGTTCCTAGAAGTAGCTCCATTCTGAAAGTGCCTTAGGGCCTCCTTAGATACTGCATAAGCTTTGTCAACAACTTGCTCAAGAGTATCTTCATTTCTTCCTACTCTTCCCAGTGAGATTTTCTCCTTGTCTTGGTTGTGTTTGGCTTCCTGAGAAGGTTCATGCTCCATGGTTTTTTTTCCCTTGTCCTTGGTTGAATCTGTTGCTTCCTTGGCAGAAGCTTTCAAAGCTTTCTTCTGCTTTTGTGCCCTTGTCATTACCCCGGGAAGTTCCTCAAGCTTGACTACTCGGGCACTTGGAGAGTCTACGTTGCTCTCATCATTAGTTACTGTGATCATATGTAGGGGGCAAGAATTACCTAGTGTGCTTGTGGATGGCATTGACTTTGGGCAGTCCTTTGTGTAATGATCCCGTGTTTCAAGACAGTTTTTGCATGGTGGGGCATCCTCAGGAAGTGAACATTTACTTTGGAAGTGTCCATACTCTCCAGATCTGTAACACATTCTCGGCCTCATGGCCACCCTTTCCACAAAACTGGCATGTTAGCCTCCTTGGACATTCTTGTGATGTGTGTCCTTGAGTGCTACAGAGAGAACACCATAGTCCGGTTCTTACCTCCCTTAATGTTTTGAGTTCTTCAAGCTCTTGTCGTATTTGAGCGAGACCTTCCGAAGTACCCTTGTCCTCTTCTCGATTTCTTTGAAGCTTTAAGGTCTCTAGTTCCTTTCTCAAGGTTGTCACCATGTCTTCATCTTGGGGGAAAGTCTTTCCCAGATGTGTTCCAAAATGAACCCGTGCAGCCTCAATCCTTGTGCCAGCTGCTTCAAATTCTCTCAAAGTGGCATCTGGTCTCAAAAGCTCTCTCAGCTTTTGCTGTGTGGATTTTGGCAAGGCTTTCTCCACCCACTTCTTAACAAGGAAATCCCTTGGTGGTTCCGGCAATCTTGCCACGAGTGACCTTGCCTGCGTCATAAGTTCTGAAAATGATTCTCCCATATGTTGACGGAAAGAGAGAAAGAGGGCGTCTTGTCATTGTTGTAAGCCCCTCCTCTTACAAATTGAAAGAAATCTTCGTACATGATCTTCAAGATCTTCATTAGCACCGCCATGAAATGAAGAAAATCTAATATTTATCCTTGACAAAAGAGCGGAAAGTTCCTCTGCCATAGCCTTATTAAGAAGAGTATCTTGAGGTAAAGTCTTTTGAGTGTTAGCCTTGTCGTCTAACCCTTCTATTCTAGAAGCTAGGCTTGAGGAAGATAGACTTCTTATGGGTGTTAGGTAAGGATCTGGCCTTCTTCTGTGGTAACTTTTGATTGGTGTTTTCTTAGGGCTTAGCTTCTTCTATTTGCTAGCTCTGGTGTGGGTCATGGACCATGTTGGGAACTATTTCCAAAAGAGGAAATAATGAGAGAGTGAATAGATGGGAGGAAGTGGCTCACCCTAATGGAGGAAGTCGCCCCAATGAAGAGGTCACCCAAGCCAAGAAGCCAAGAGAGGATGAGGAGGAGTAGGCACCCAAGAAGAGAGGATGAGGAGGAATAGGCACCCAAGAAGCAAAGAAGGAGGAGGAGGAGGAGTCGCCCAGGAAGCCAAAAGAGGAGGAGGAGTTGCCCAAGACGCAAAGGGAGGAGGAGGAGGAGGAGTCGCCCAAGAGAGGAGGAAGAGAAGTAGGAGAGGTGGCCCTGGGCACTCAAACCCTAAGTGATTTCTCAAGGAAAAGGGTACTCAATTCTAAGTGATTTCTCAAGGAAATGGAAATCTCCAGAAGCCCTGTCCCACCGGGCGTGCCAAATTTTCACCTATCGGTGGTGAAGTGAAGGGTGTGGGTGCAGGGAATGCAAAATGCATTACTCTTGGAGCATATGTAAGCACATGAGCACATTAAAGCACATTACCATGATAGACACGTATCACCAAGCCTCTGTTTCATCACTAGAATCTACACTAGAATCACAACAGTAGCAAGCAAGCAGCAGAATAGAGCACAAGACAACACCAACTAGAACCACCAAATGTAACACAATCTCTACACACCCTTAGCTAACCATACCACTTATCGTACAAATGCAAACAATGAACAACATAATTCAACCTCCAAGTATTCTCACATAAGTAGCATAATCAACAACATAATTCAACCTCCAAGTATTCTAGTGATGAAACGGAGGCTTGGTGATACGTGTCTATTTTGCTGCATGCAGCAAGCATGCAGCAGAATAGAGCACAAGACAACACCAACTAGAACCACCAAATGTAACACAATCTCTACACACCCTTAGCTAACCATACCACTTATCGTACAAATGCAAACAATGAACAACATAATTCAACCTCCAAGTATTCTCACATAAGTAGCATAATCAACAACATAAGCATGACTCTCACATAAGTAGCATAATCAACAACATAAGCAGGACTCTCACATAAGTAGCATAATCAACAACAAAAGCCTGCACTCACTCTGAGCTGTAGTCTCCGCTAGTGTGCACTATATGCTATATCTCATATCCCTCTCTTGAGGTTTCCCCTTTTTATAGGAGAGAGGTGAGGAACCGGTACAATAGGGAAGTCTATTACATGGGAGTAATGGGAAGTTAATGCACTAAGCGGTTTCATTTGTCAACCTGGCCGCCGCCAGTACCAAACTTTGTCGTGTAATGATGAGTGGCTGGCCCCACTTGGCCGCCTTGTCAGGTCTGCTTGTCTGGGCATGCCTTGTGCATGCAGTCGCCCAACTCTACCATCTAGACGTCTTGGTGCCCAACTCCAGATTTTGGACGTCTTTGAGCCCAACTCCAGATTTTGGACGTCTTGGCGCCCAACTCCAGATTTTGGACGTCTTGGCGCCCAACTCCAGATTTTGGACGTCTTAGCGCCCAACTCCAAATTTTGGACGTCTTGGCGCCCAATTTGATATTTGGTTCCTTGGTGAGATCCTTTACTCTGTCCTTCAAAAATTTGTTCTACAGCATCTAGGGCATGGAACCATAGGTTAACAACCTATCTTCAAGACCAAGGATTCATGATGAGCAAGGCAAATTCTTCTCTGTTTATCAAGAGGAGAAATTCAGAAATGATATATTTATGTGTATATGTGGATGACATCATTCTTACAGGTAGTGATGCCGATGGAATCAAACAAATAAAAAACTAGATGATGCAAGAGTTTAAGATCAGTGACCTAGGGTTTCTGAAATATTTTCTTTGACTTGAATTGGTATACACTAACTCTGGAATCTACATCACTCAAAGGAAATATGTGCAAGACATGTTGAAGAAGTTCCACTTGGAGGATGCAAAAGTAGCTAGCACCCCTATGGAGGTAAATAATAAACTAAGTGCTCATGAAGGTGATTTGCTTGAAGGCACTGCAGGTTATCAAAGCATAGTTGGAAGTCTAAACTATGCAACACTAACAAGGATTGACATATGTTATGGAGTAAGCGTTCTGAGTCAATTCATGCATAAACCTAGAGCACCTCACTTGGAAGCTGCTAAAAGAATTACGAAGTATCTCAAAGGTACTCAAAATCAAGGTCTTTACTTCCCATACACATCAGATTTGGACATAAAGTTGTACTTAGATGCAGATTGGGTAGGATGTAAGGATGACAGAGGAAGTACTTCTCGCTATTTATCTTTTGCAGGTAATAAGCAAATCTCATGCTCTTCTAAGAAGCAACCAACTGTTGCTCTATCTTCAACAGAGGCTGAATATAGCGGATTAGCAAATGCTACACAAGAAGCTATTTGGATTAGATTGCTCTACTCAGATTTGGGACTTCAAACTCATTCACCAATGATCTTTGGTGATAATACTAGTTCTTTGCATCTTGCAGCCAACCATTTATCATGCAAAAACTAAGAATATAAAAGTGCACTATCACTATGTTAGAGAGAAACTCTTGAGCAAAGAAATTCAACTAGCATATGTATCTACAAATATGCAGTGTGCTGATTTGTTAACCAAAGCACTTGATGGTACTAAACTTTGCAGATTTGATTACAGAATATTCAAGAAGATTGATGAAGCAATGCCAGCCAAGATGTTTGGCTTGAGGGGGAGCTGTTGGTGCAAATGTACAAGCCTACAGATTTGGCTTAGCATGGAAGACATTGTGTGGAAGCACTTGATGATTCATGTGAACTTTAGCTTGTAACTACTTGATCATTTACCACTACAAATCATTAAATCCTTGGAGAATCTTGTAAAAACTTATATCTCGTGGAGATAGGAGGAATATTAGCTACGAATTCAAGATGAGGGAATGTCTCCTAAATCAGAGGAGTTACTTTTTGATTGGAGCCAAGTTTGAATTCAAAATTCAAACCTAGAAGAAATACTTATAAAAAGGTCTTGAAAAACTGGCGGGGTAGTGTGCCTCATTTTTAGAGCTCTCTCCTTGATCATTTGTAGGATATGAGTAGCTCACACCATAGCTCACTTAGTTCATTATCATTGAGCATCATTATAATTCCAATGACTCTGTACAATCATGTGTTATACTACATATAGCTCATTGAATATCTCTGTCTACTTCTCTGCTATGACTATTCAGAAGAGTCAACTTCTTCTAGTCATATCTCACTAAATACTCAACCATTTTGCATACTTAAAGTCTACTTTGTGCTATCAAAATTTCAAGGCATTTGGTTCAGGCATCTCGGAGAAATCGTCTTCGAAGTGCTCACTAATCATCTATTGGTTAGTCCCTAAAAAGTCGAGGGTAAGATTTGATTTCCTAAAATGATTTCTCAGAGCATAGTTCATCATTTTAAATGATTTCACTTGCAATCATTAGCTATCTAAGCTAATTGAATTTCACCCAAAAGCAATTCTGTCAATTGTTACTGTACTGTGAGCTCCGTGTAAAAAAGCCAGTAGGTGTATGGACTAAAATAGCAAGTTCTTGAACACTAGCTATTCTTGAACTAGTCTATTTTGGATTAATTGTTTCAAGCATTGACTCCAAAGTACATAGGTACTTTCTTGGTGTCATTTGCAAGCTAAAAGGGTCTACTTTATAACTCTAAAGTGCATCACCACTGGTACAAAGCAGGTTTTAGCAGTACCACCTCACTTCCTTGAGGTATCCATCTATCTCTTCCAACAGATAGACTACCACCACTATGGTACGACTTACAGGCCCCCACCTATTCGCTCTCCCACCAGGAGGGAAAGAGGGTCATTCGCAAGGAGATATGGCATACATATAGACAGAGGACATGGATTAGCCCCAAGGATACATTGCCACCGAAAATGCTCCACTACCGCGAACATTTTCTATAGACATGAGACCAGGGCTTCATTGAGACTTTGTGATACTTGCAGACATACGTATCAAACCACCTCGGAGCCGTCATTGGGAAGCTTCAAGTTTCATCATATCAGCTCGAGATCGAGAGGGGTCTGACCAGGGGAGTACCTAGAGAGGACAGGTGGTGCCCAATATGCGATACAGAGATAGAGAGTGAGGAGCACTTTGTTACCGTATGCCGAGAATACTCAGATCTACGAGCACAATTCCATATAGAGGAGTCGCTACAGTTGTACATGACCATTGGGGACCAAGGAAGGTTGGGATGATTCCTCAAAGTAGCATATGAGAGAGGAGAGCAGTTGCAATAGCCCACGCTTCAAACAAGGATGAGTACACAATGAACCATTACTCATTTCTTTCAGTGAGATGGATGATCAGACGATCCAATCTTCCAAAGGCATAGGGCTAATGCTCCAACAGGCAATGTCATAGAGAGTGTGATGTCGACCACATAGAGCTGGATACGGATGACCACGACTATACCGAGAGGATATCTCACGCATTAGTCCATGACCACATGATGGAGCAGAGGCGCACCACCACCACTTGGGTAGTCTTCCTTCAAGAGGCACTCAGACTCAGACTGCCACCGATGTACCACATACTTGCCGCCGATGTACCACATATTCCACCCATTACCTGTAGTTAGAATATACATATTCACTCTTGTCATTGGGCCCTCATGTATTAGGTGGCCATTATTGTAGAGAGAGCTATATCTCCCCACGCACCAGTACATTATCCTCACTACCTCTCCATCACCCCCGATACACTATCCTGTGGTTGTTTCCATGTTCAAATTACATAGTTTTGTGTAGCGAGTACTTTTCCATTTTATTTTATTTCTACATAGGGGTTACTACAATTGTACATGGTTTTGTCTCATAGGCCAAATTTGGCCTTCAAAAGACGTTAATATCACTCCCTCTCTCTCTCTCTCTCTCTCTCTCTCTCTCTCTCTCTCTCTCTCTCTCTCTCTCTCTCTCTCTCTCTCTCTCTCTCTCTCTCTCTCTCTCTCTCTCTCTCTCTCTCTCTCTCTCTCTCTCTCTCTCTCTCTCTCTCTCTCTCTCTCTCTCTCTCTCTCTCTCTCTCTCTCTCTCTCTCTCTCTCTCTCTCTCTCTCTCTCTCTCTCTCTCTCCCGCCGTCTGCTGCCTCTGTCCATGACCTGCGCAACCCTAGCCCGCCGTCTGCTTCATCCCGTCCAGCTGCTTCCTCGGCCTGCCTCTCTACCTGCTCTCTGACGCGCACCCTGTCCGCCCTCTGACGGGATATGGAAAACCCTAACCCATCTGCCCGCCCTTGGAAGCTCTGAACCCCGCCGCTTACCTCAGCCCGACGCCTGCTTAGATGTCAAACCCTAAACCCTGAGCTCGTCAACCTCTATCCACCCGCCCTCGTCGACCATGCCCCTTAGTGTGCCGCCATTCTTCGACCTCTGCCCACCTACATTAAACCCTAACCCGCACCCCTGCCCGATCCAAGCTTAACCCTAAACTGCCCGCCTGCCCGATCCAACCCCGACCCTGCTCGACACACAACCGAGCTTGCCCAACCCATCCCATGCCCGACCTGACCTTCCTCCCAAATATGTGCAATCCTAACCCTAACCCTAACCCTAACCCTAACCCTAGCCCTAACCCTAACCTGAACCCTAACTCCAAAACCCAACCCTAATCCCAAACCCTAAGAAACCCTCTCTCTCTCTCTCTCTCTCTCTCTCTCTCTCTCTCTCTCTCTCTCTCTCTCTCTCTCTCTCTCTCTCTCTCTCTCTGATGGCTCCCAAGCTCGAGGAACAGTTGGCCACCTTAGAGCATGCCCTCCGAGAGTTGATAGGAAAACACAAGAAAGAAGGAGATTTTGCACTGAACGGGGTTACCCGTAGAGTTGTCGCCCTCGAAGCCAAGGTGGCAACCTTGGAGAAGGAAAACGAATCCCTTCGGGAAGAGCTTCTCGCTACCCGCAAACAGCACTCACGGGACCTGGAGGAGTTGCACACTGCGCTTACTGATATGAAAACGAAACTGGACAGCATGCACGAGGAGGGGGAGATCGCTCCACATCTAGAGGACATTCGGGTGACTATCAAGAAGGAGTGTATGGAGGTGGTGCAGAACGAGCTTGAGACTAAGAAAGATGGATGGGTCGAGGTTGTCAAAAAGAACCTTCGACAGGAGGCAAAGAAGAACAACCACCATGAGGAGATCCACATAGTGCATACCACCATTGAGGAAGAGCGGATGCGATAGGGCCGCAGGCTCAATGTTCGCGTCTCCGGCCTCACAGAGACAGAAGGATCACCAGAGCAGGACGGGAGTCGCTTGTGCACATTACTTGGATACTGCGCGGATGAGCCTCTCCCTTTCACTAGAGTATGGAGAGCAGGACGGGACACCACACGGAGCAGAGCACTTATCCTTCAGTTCTCAGATGAGGCAAGGAGGAGAGACTTTCTCAGACGACGGGCGGTACTACGCACTACACCGGGCACCCCCATCTTTTTGGATGACGACCTCACACGGATGCAGGTAGAGCACAGACGGGAATGCATGCCACGTGTCCTCCAGGCAAGACGAGAGGGACATCGTGCCCTCTACAGAGACGGTCGGATCATCATTGATGGACGACCCATTGACTAGGGATTCGCGGCCTATGAGATAGCACACCAGGAGGTGCACATTGCAGTCTGGAACTGCAATGGATCTTTATGGACACATCCAGGGCGCCTCGAGGAGTTGATGGAGGGCAGAGACATTATCTTCTTGACAGAGACACACGAGAGCCCGGGGAGGAGCCTACCGAGGATTGAGGGCTATATGTGGGAGTCAGCTCACCGCCGCTAGATGAGACAGCACACCACACGGGGATCGGGAGGAGTAGCCGTGCTCTATAGACAGTCGTTACAGCACAGGGTACAGGTGGTAGCCAGAGACCCAGAGGCACGTTTCATGTGGATACGCTTGCAGCTATCAGAGGAGAGAGCAGCGTACTTCGCCGTATGCTATATTGCACCCATTGGTTCACGCTTCACACATTCCCCTGAGCAGCTATCAGGAGGGGAGGGACCAGACACCACATCGCCATATGACTGCCTCAGTGACACGATTATGGAGTATACCGGGATGGGTGAAGTCTTCCTTGTAGGAGACTTCAATGCCCGCACTCAGAGCCACCAATGTGATATCTACGACTTTGACGACCCTGAGATGCTTCGTACCATAGAGGACAAGCCTACACTCAGAGCCTCAGCCGACACCGCCACACCCACCTTATATGGCCGACACTTACTCCAGATGGGAGCAGCACACCGTCTCGTTATATATAATGGGATGGAGAGCTGGCCCACCTCGCGCGGTCTCACCTGCATTCCACCCACGACACCACAGGGGGGCAGTGTGGTAGACTATGTTATCGGACCTCCGGAGGCGACACATCTGATCACCTCATTCACTATCCCACCCTTACCGATTGGAGCTGATCACGCATATCTTGCCCTATCCATTCGCGGCTCACCATGCATACCCCACCCTGTCACCATACAGCCACGAGACCATACCACCATCGAGCCCATACCACCATTCACTTTAGACATGAGCTAGCACATATCTATAGCTCCCATGTTCGAGAGCGCATCTACTCCCTTGATCCCTCTGCCTCCTTGGACACCCTCACCGCCCACTTCTCCTCGATCCTCCATACATCCGCTACTCTCAGCTTCCCATACACCACCCACAGCACTGCACATCCGACACGGCTGGGGCATACACCCCAGAATAGATGGTACGATGAGGAGTGTAGGCGACTATACCGACATCTCAGAGCACAGAGTATCTTGGGATCCATCACAGAGAGGGAGGCACGACGATAGATGCGAGCCCTCACACGCCGGAAGCGACGAGCTTTCGAGGAGCGACAGGAGGCAGAGTTGATCGACCTTCTCATGAGTAGGGATTGTGCCACCGCGTGGAGGGCACTACGTGAGCCACGTCCACCTACACCCATAGCAGATCCTTCGACTTGGCACACCTACGCCCAGAGGTTATATGACGTCCCAGGGCAGCCACCATTACCGACTCCTTCCACACCGCGTCCGGTGATATCCACCCTCTTCACAGCAGGCATGGTACGACAGGCCATCCATAGGCTACAGCATGGCCGTTCTGCAGACCACACGGGGCTACAGGGAGAGCACTTTATATACGCAACAGATGTAGTTTCCCACTTGATCGCCCATCTCTTCAACCGTGCTTTGGTTGAGGGATTACCCGACTCATGGACTATGCATACCATTACGCCTATCCATAAGTCCGGCGATATGATGGACCCAGGGAACTACAGGACTATTATGATAGGCCATATCCTGGCCAAGATCTATGGGGCAATACTAGAGGCAGAGCTCAGTACACACACTGAGGAAGCGGGGATCAGAGCACCCGGCCAGGCATGCTTCCGCCGCACTTTCTCCACCATCGACCACATCTTCGTGCTTCGTTGCTTGATTGAGAGCGCGAAGGCGAGGAAGCAGAGACTATACTGTTGCTTTGTGGATTTCCGCAAAGCCTTCGACATGGTCCCTCGAGAGAGACTACTACGGAGGCTCCAGGAGTTACAGCTTCCATCAGACATGCTATGGGCCATCCACGCTTTGTATGCACGAGTCACAGGCAAGGTACGCTGCCCCGGCGGTCTATCAGATAGCCTTGTTAGCACCATTGGTGTGAAACAAGGTTTCCCTCTCTCACCCACTCTCTTCGGTCTCTACATCGACAAGATCACGGAGTATATACAGCGAGAAGGAGGGCGAGGAGGAGACCTCGGAGGTACGCCAGTACATATCCTATTATATGCTGATGACATTGTCCTGCTCTCAGAGTCAGAGAAGGGGTTGCAGTCACATTTACAGGCGCTCGATACCTTTTGCATGGAGAGAGGACTCACAGTGAACCTTGGCAAGACCAAGGTCATGATCTTCCATACCTCCAGGACAGTACGCCATCGCGCCTCTTTCACAGCAGCTGGAGGACAGATAGAGGTAGTGGACTCCTACGTCTACCTAGGTATCACCTTCTCGGGCAGCACAGTTGTAAAAGCCTTGAGCTTTACACATGTAAAGGTAGAAATATAGAGCTCAAATCCCACGAATTTGTGGTGGTTGAAGTTACATTCAATCAAGCAATCAATCACCTAAAAGTAGATCAAACTAGATCTTCACTTTTCCTAGATTGTAGGAAAGTGAATTGATTCCCTCCAACAACCATTCCCACCTTCATTTGAATTCAAATTTCACTTGCAGAAGTCGTGGAACACTTCTAGAGTCTATATAAAGACTTGAAATCACTTGTACATTACATGGGAGCAATATACATACACTTGTGACCATCATTGTCTTGCTCCTTAAATTCTCTACATCATCTTCTTCGCCAACAGTAATCTTGCAGAGGCTGCTGCTCTCTCTCCAGAGCTCCAAATTGAGTGCAACATGACTCATTGGAAAGGTATAAGTGTCTAGTTTATGCCTCTAAATTTTCATAGCATTTGGTTCAGCAGATTGAGAGAAATCTGAGTTTTTCTGTCTCGGGCTCAATCTCTGCGTATTCATAAAAAATAGGAAGTACCACCGGTGAATGTCGTATTCATTCCTATAGCATATTTTGCTTATTCCTTATACTTTTGTGCATTCCATACACTCAACCCTATGTGTATCACTCCCATAAAAGGAGGTTTTCTAATTGTAATCACGTTGGTCGCTATGGGCATTTGAAGTTCATTGTCTCTTCCATAGATAGTAAATTGTTTGAGCTAGTCGACCCGCGAACCTATCTGTTTTGTATCGACTCATTCTCCTTGATGCTCCAAAGTACATAGTGCATTTCTTTGCAGTTATTGTATGCTTATAAGGTCTATTTGAGTCTCCATAAGCTCAAGGGCTGGTCTTGTGCCGGTTGGCTTGACCAAACTTCGTCACTTCGAAACGCACTTTTCTACCTTCTACAAGCTTCTCCAAGTTCTTTCATCAAAAAGAGATACTCTTGCACCCATAAAAATCTTAGGAAAGTGGGTTACTCAAACGTCTTACAAACTGTAACTCTTTTGGTTTCCCACCACGCTGAGTCTTGGTCCTTATCTAATATGTTCCTATGCAATAGAAGAATCTCGGTAGTTTCTTTTTTTTTTTTTCACTTGTGCTCATTTCCTATGCCTCTAAAGGAGATAGGTGAGAAGAGCATAGTAGGGATGGAGAAGAAAGAAGACGGCAAAATGTTTTGTTTTTCTTGTATATAGGTCCACATAGGGTTGATCTTTTGGTATGATAGTCTCACCTTCACTCATCCATGCATCTCTAATGTGGGCGCAAGGCTTGGCATCATATCTTAAGACACACTTGGAAAAACCTCTGGTTATATTATTGTCATGGACTATTTGATGGAAATATGAAGTTCCATAGAATATTGTAAGAGATTAGTTTTCCATGTTACCTATGCTCATAGCCTTTCAAGTAGTGGAGCTCATATAGAGACTTGAGAAAGGTCTCACTTTAGATGAGGAAAAGGTTTAGAGGCCATGATGATGACGTGGAGTGCAAAGCTCTTAGATTACATGTGACAAGTACTGAAAGGATAAGTTCATCCAATGTAGATCCTCCTATGCTCGTTGGAAACCTATATTACCATCATAACTATACACAATGGAGATAAGGGCCACCTTAATCATTGTACTCTATTTTTATCATGCTCACCCCTCCATCTTCGCATTCACATTATCATACTTGTTTTAGACGAAACTGTAATCACAAAGCGCTCTTTTCTATGTTCTTACCTTACATTTTTTGTCTTAGATTTTTTTAATCATTATTTCAATCATTGAGTACGCACTCAACTTCTATTATATATTGTCTCATGGGCTGATTCCCACCCTCCATAGAACTTACTAATTTGCGTTTTTGTATAATATTAAGATGGGGTCTCTCCAATGCTTTCTACATTTTTGGTTTTCTTTTTTGTCTTTTGCCATATGTTCTTTTGTCCTTCTCATCAGCTAGCTATCGCTGAAGCATGCTACCAATTTAATATCTTGAGAGGCCTTAATCAAGCTAATAAGCTTGAGGAAATAGCAAATACCCTCTTTGGAGCTTTATGATGTGGAATTCTTTTGTGGGACTAAATATAGAGATTTTTGTCTAGCCCTATTGTGCTATTAACCAAAGAACCCTATAAAAAAGATAATGATCTACCCAGGTGCTCTCCCTTATTTCTTTATTTGTAAAAAGATCATTTCTATCCATTCATATTGCACTTCAAAGGCTGCATAATATATTTTACAGAATCTCTTTTGGAGTTCTAATGTAGTCTACATCTCAGTTTATAGAAAATATCTTGTCTACATTCACAATTTTGATTAGTGTTGCAAGGGGGAATGTTGAAGGAATGGCAATCAACAGGATCCACATTTTAATGTTGTAAAACTAGGATTTTCTGCAAAAAAATTTGCTTTTAATGTCGTTCTCAAGGCTAAAATATATTCTCAATTCATATTCATCTGAAATTGTACATTTTCAGAAACTTTAGACAAATTTTTGTACTGGTTTTTTGTGTTTTTCTAGCTTGACTTTTTAAAGATGTTTGTTTAATTCAATTCTTTCCCTAGATTTTCTGGCCACAGTATAAGTTCCTTCTTGAACTCAAAAACCATAATCTAGTACAAAAAACTTTGCCATGTTTTTTGTTTTTCTGGTGTCTCTCTATTTTTTTCATCCATCTATCACCTCTACTTACTTTTTTATAAGAATCTATGATGCAGATAATACCTGAAACTCGTTGATTTTTTCTGCCACAACGTTGCCAATACTCAGCCACAACACGGATGGCAGACTGGTGAGATTGGAGGATATGTCGGCCCAAGCGCATAGTATACTGAAAGAAGAGGATAGTGGGGCACCCCAGGGAGGAGTAGGGGTCCCACCACTACCACTCGCCACGATCCCATTGCAACGAGGACAAGGACCGAGCCTCCCAAAGGTGCCAATTGTGGTTGGTCTGCACCTCCTTAGGATCAGGGCCAATCTCTATCTCTAGTGCCAACCACCCTAATCCACTGGAAAGTGCAGTCCGAGATGATCTCAGACACCTCATCAACTATGATGACGTGGCCAGCATCCTCAATCTCAAAGAAGAGGGCCACCTCATGGGTGCCAGCGATCAACACCTCAATATGAGTAAAGGCTCCCATCCACATGGAGGTGGAGGAGAAGTCAATCTGTATCCCCCATTCCCCCAGAACAATGGACTCAATATCACTAATCATCTGAGACAATCCACGCATCCCCATACATCTGTCCTGTTGCTGCTCCTTCGTGAGCCCCTTGAACTGTAGCCAATCACCAACACTACACCCAGGGCCACTTGCAAACACCCCGAGGAGACATGTGGTTTCAAGCCAACCATAAGTCTTCTCTTAGTACGAAGTAGTGGGTTCCAGATCTCGGAATGGAGAAGCTTCTCCTCGATGCATGAAGGCGGAAGCTCAACAAGAGGAGGATGTAACTTCCCCCAAGTCCTCAATATACTACATGTGAAGCAATCCTCAATCCTCCTCCAGAACCAAATACGCTGCATCTCAGCAAAAATCCACCTGATCTCAAGCCTCCAAGGCCCACCCACTACTAGCACAAACATGTGAAGTCTCTAGCAAAGAAACTCCTTCCAAGGTTCAGGGCAAGGGAGCAGATTGCGAACAATAAACTTTCCCAACAAGGTTGTGCTCTGACAAGTGAGATCAACAATCCCTAAGCCGTCGTGCTCACTCGGAAGCATGATGATAGGCCAAGCAACCTTGACCCAAGAGAGGCTACCATCTCTCCCATACCACAAAAAGTTCTTGATTAGTCATTGGACCTAGCTAGTGTAGGAGCTCGAAAATATCCAAGAAGAGGTAATATACCAGATCGTGGTTAAGAGGACCTTGTTAGCCACCACAACTCTTTGAGCCAAAGAGAGATGAGCGATGCTCCAATGCATCAACTTCCTCTTCATAGTCAATAGTAGAGGAGTGATCTGCTACTACTAAGCCGATGGCTCCAAGCCAGTGTTGCAACCTGGATAACAAACGAGAATGCCAAGAGGAATCCACTAAAATTGAGCATTCGGAAGCCAAAAAGGATGCGAGCCCTCAAAAAACCAAAAGCCACATGATTTGTGCCAATTGATTTCGGCATCCAATGCATCACATAATTTCTCAAGTTGAATCTAAAATCTCAAGATATTGGCCTCATGGCTATGCAAGTAAACTGAAGTATCATCAACAAACTTAACATCTAGAAGCACCTCCCCACGAATAGGAAGCCGAAGTCCGTGCCAACCAGTGTCCTCCCTAGTCAAATAAGAGCTCATGGCCTCAGTGAAGAAAAGAAATAACGTTGGAGCCAAGAAATACCCGTCTCGCGCAGATCTAGAGATGCTGAATTACTCCCCCGACCACCGGCAACAAAAACTTGGCTATGGGAAGATGTGTAGAGTGAGGCAACCCCTCTTATCTAGCCAGTTGGAGAGCCCAGACAAAGCATAGTGTCCTTGAGAAAAGCTCAATCAACATGATCGTAGGCTTTCTGAAAATCAAAAAGTAGAATAGAAAGCGGCTCCCCATGCATCCAAGCCAAGGGTACTTCCTCTCAAAACGTGAAGATGTTGTCAAAGATACTATGACCCTTAACAACAACGGTCTGCGTGGGGTGGATCAAGGATTCAAGCATGGGCTTCAATCTCAAACTCAAAGCCTTCACAAAAATTTTATGGCTGAGTTGAGAATGGTAATCGGTCCCCAAAGTCGGATCTCATCAAGATTCCCCCCTTCCTTGGGGATGAGAAAAATCAGCATCTCAAGTAAGGTGTTCCCCTCCACAATCTCGTGGAAGGCCAGCCTGAGCCCTTCTTCCAAGATCCCCCTATAGCAGATAAAGAAAGGAGGAAAGAGGCCATCCTTGCCACAACAACTGTCTCTCGCAAGCCCGCACAAAACATCAAGAAGCTCACGGCCCGAGAAAGGGGCAAGGAGTCTATTCTGCATCTCATCAGCCATAGTCCTGCACACATGCCTCAAGACATTCTCAGCTCACCCCCCAAGTCTTAGAGAGAGTCTCCTCAGTCAGCAAGGTGTGATAAGACCTGGTGGCCATCTCTCACATCTCAACAGGGTCACACGTAATCAGGCCATCAGCCCAGCATAACTAGCAGGCTCCACTCCGTGAGTATCATGGCCGAAGAACTCACCAGAAGATCTATCCCCCACTTGCATCCACTGAGAGGCTTGTCTATGATAGAAAAGCTCAAGCCACTGGTCCTCTAGGTCATGAAGCTTGTGCTGGCAGGAAGAGGTTCTCCACCTTCCCAATCACTATTTGGGTGACTCTCAAGGATACACTAGAGGAAGGAAAACCCCTTTGAAGGTATCTCTCAGTCTTAATGGTGGAAAGTGACCTGCACTCCTCCCGAGCACCAAAGAACCGAGAGAAATCATAGCCGAATCTCTCCTCGCATAGACGATAGTCAAAACTCACGAGGCATCGGAGGAATAGCTCACATGGGAGAAGCACCAACGGTCATTGGGGGTTCTACAGGGTGATCGTCCCTCACGTGCTGCTCAGCTCATCGAGAAGTCAGTGACTAGTGAGCTCCGAATGTTAGGAGTCTCAAAATCTGGAGGATGTATAGACATTTGTGTGGAGGTAGACGAAGGAGGGAGCGGAGTCGGTGTGGGAGCTGAAGTTGAGGGTTCCACAACCATATCAGCATGGGTGGCAGATGTTGTCTCCTAAAGCACACTAGAGCGGTTCCCAATGGGAACATAGACGAAGGGTTTGACGGAGCCACCGGGACAATAGCAGTCTTCTGTCCAACACCCCCCCTCTGCGGAAATGGCCTCGTCCAAGCCTACGGGGGAGGGGGCTGCCAAGATGCTTGAGGAGGAGGCTATTGCATCGCCTTCTTAGTCTGGCGTCTTGCCCGACACTAGGATCTCGTGGGGCAAGTTTTCATAAGGTGACCAACCTTACGACAAGCAAAGCTCTGATTTGGGAGGCCGAAATACTCGATCCTCTGAATCAACCAATCCTGAGATAACAATGGAAACTCGATCTCTGAAGGAAGCCTCGGAAGATTGGATGAGAACCTGCACAGAAGGTAGGCCTGCTCCCTTAGCCATTACAAAGAGGACGTCTGCCGAGTCTCCAAGAAGGTACCAATGGACCCACCAATCTATGGCAAGAGAAGCAAGTATTCCTAACATAGGCCGAGAAAGCAAGCCTTCATAGGGAAGCCATGTGCTTCCCTAGGAATGAATGCCAAAGAAGCTTCAAACACAAGATCAAAGCCATGGATCCAAGGCTGTACGTATGCTCGGGAAGCCGGCACTGCAATAGGTGAAAGCTCAAACAACCATGTGGCTTCCTTTGGAGTCTCTAACTCCACTTGGTAGAAACTCCAACCTAGGGTCTGGATACCAACCAACTTGCCAACCTTTGCAGGGAGGCTTCTCCGAAAGTCCCAGAGTTCACCTCAACTAGGTCGCGAACCGATGATCTTACAAATAACTGATGAGATGTGTAGGATCTCAACCTCAGTAACTAAGCTCACTCTACTCTCATCGGTATGGGAGAATCAAATAGGCAAGGGAGAGGTTGCAGGCAAGGAGGCTTCAGAAAAGTCCCTCTTAGGGGTGGACTTTGTTTTCATTCGTGTCTTCCGCGAACAAGAAGAGGGGATGGGGAGAGGGAAAGAAAAACGATGATAAGCCTTCACACACCAACCTCAGGAAGGTGGGAGTAGGGTGGGGCTGAAGGGATCGGAGGAGAAGGGTGAAGAACAAGGAAGGAGTTGGCGGGAGGAGGTGGGCAGAGAGAGGGGGTGGTTGTTGGAGGGAGGATGGCAAAGAGCGGGGGTTGATGGCAAGAAAGGGAGGCAGAGGGTGGGGAGGGATGCAGCTAGGAGGGGGGGTTTTGAGGCTGGCAAGGCTAGAAGGGGGAGGGGTCAGTGGAGGCTAGCAGAGGGTGGGTCGGCGGAGGCCAGCAAGGCAGGGGAAGAAGAAAGGCGGGGGGAGCAGAGCAGGTCGCGCATGGCAGTGAGCATTTTTCTCTCAGATTTCTCAACACTTTTAATGTAATGAAGACTTAGCGAATCAACTATGAAGAACTAGAATGTACCAAGGTTGATATCATTGGGATAGGATAATCTTTAGGTCAAAGAGCTTTTGTTGACTTCTTGAATGGAAAATATATGCCATTTCAATTTACTAGCTGGACCATTACTTTGGATTGACAATGTTTATAGCATCCAAGACTCAATACAACTAAATGGGATTGTATCATATCAAAAAGATAAAAAAGTCATCCACCACATAAGACAAACAATGGAGGCTGATTCTCCATGCCTTCTATGTATACACTCTTCTATATCACATTTGATTATGAAGATCAGTGGCTCCTACAGGCAGATTTTTGTCCAATCACATCAGCAGTAAGTACATACTTTATATCACTATTTTCTTTTCACTTTTCATGTTATTTTCCCTTACAGCTTTCAAAATATAAGGTAACCTGAAAAGTCTACCTAAATGCATAGCATAGATTAACTTTGAACCTTCAGACGATTTAAACAAAAATCTTTTTCATTCTTCCTTGTAGGAACTGCTGCAGGTGATCGAGTTAATCCAGTTATAGAGATTGACCAACCTGTCAAACTCAAGTCTGGACAAAATGATATAGCTATTCTCAGCATGACAGTTGGATTGCAGGTTATATGCTGAATACCTTTAGGATACTATTTGCTGATAAATAGGAGGATTAGGTGTTTGTTTTTTTTCTATTCCATGCTTTCTTTCAGTTTTTTTTTTTCTTTTTAAAAGAAGAACCCTTATTTGGAAAATTATGAGATAATGTATTCACATTGCATTCATTAATCTGGCAAACAGCCATAATGTCAAAATTTTTCTGTCGTGCTAACAACCCTTGTTGGCACAAAATATTTTGCCGATGACCATAGCTAAAAGGAAAAATCAACCATATTTTTTTTCCTCACTTCCTTCACATGAAGTAATTTCGCATTATTTCTGAACACTATTAATATATTCTATTGCTCATGTAAACATTTTCTTAATCTCTTGAGTTACTCAGTCAGGAGTGCGGCCTGGACACATTCAACTTTTGGGAATTCAAGGCCCTGTTACCTTAGGTGGCCTCAGTGTAGGAGATTTAAACTTGACATCTCAATCATGGACGTACCAAGTAAGATTTCAGCATCCTCTTTTTTCTTCTTTTAGTTCAACAATCAACATGGCATGATTTCTTTATATTTATACTTCAGGTGGGATTACAAGGGGAATATCTACAATTGTTTAACCAAAATGACAGCAATAATGAGATCTGGAACTCTTCATCACTTCCTGTAAATAGATCTTTGACATGGTACAAGGTAAAGAACAGTGACTAAATTTGGAATGTTTTTTAATCCTCTGAAAACAGTTACTTTTTCAAGCTTGATACCAACAAGGAATCAATTAAAAAGTTGTATAAAGTTACATATTAGGTGAAAGCCAATTATGAATCCATGATTGGAGTATAGTAGAGGACAAGGTGAGAGAAAAGTGGTATTACATTTGTCTATGAAGGGCAGTAATCAGACTTTAAGATAGACTTTGACAGAGTACATGTATATATAGGAACAAAAACAAAAAGAATGATGAGATCTAGAACCCAACAATCTTGTGATGTATGTGAATCAGAAATTAGGGGAATACTAGTTTTGGGCTGTATGATAAAATGAAAATTGAAGGCAAACATGAGATATATCTCCAGGCAGTCGTTTGGCTGGTTGTAAGAGAATACATAATTTTTGTTCTCATTTTTTGTTGCAGGTAAAGGTGTGGGGTGAATGTGCATCAAATCCATCACAAACACAAAGAATAACTTAACATGCTAACTTTTGCTTTAGCATTGACATGCTAAGAGAGTATCATGTAATATACACACCAAGAGAGTGCAACAATGATCCAAGAGAGTAGACCGATATAAGAGAATATATTTGTATGCTAGAATGTACATGCAAAGAGAGTACAACTGATACATGATAACATCAAGAAGTGCACTACAACAGACATGCCAAAACAGTACAACCAATACAGTCTAGCATCAAGAATACACGATATGCCAAGAGAGTCAAACATGACGCATGGACAATCATATAATCTAGACTGATACAATTTAGATAGGCTGTGACCTTCCTTCATTGGTTCGAATGCAATGAATGATGAGTGGATAATAAAACATCCACTTCCAAGACATCTGGAATACCGTGTAGAGTGATCCTCTCTCGATGCTAAGGGCACCAACCCTTCTCCACATCTCAAGGTCACTTCTAATGTCGTGACTTGTGAGTGTATCTACAATCAGTAGTAGGAGAATGACAATGTGCTAGGTGTGAGTAGCTCCCAAAGTGTCTCTGCCTCCACTTGTCACTCTCCTTTTCCAATGAATCCCCAAAGTATCTCTTCTTCACCCTTTTGTAGAGCTCTTGTGTAACCAACACTAGCGTGAGAGGAAGGACATGTCAACTTAACCCCAAGTATGCTGAAGTGATCAAGAAGGAAATAGAAAAACTAGAGGAAGCAAGGACCATTATCGCGATGAAACACTCATAATGGTGATCATACAAAAAAAGGAATCCAACAAGATTCGAGTTTGCATCAATTTTCCAGCTCACAACAAGTTTATGATTCCATATGGCTTTCCACCCTGTTTTTCGAACAAGTTGTGGAACACATGGCTGGTCTTTCTTGTTAATATAATTGACATTCCTAAGTCACACAGTCTAAGCTAAAGGTATGGCTCTTGATCGTGATAAAATTAGAGCAATTCTACAAATGTCTAAGCATATAAATGCCAAGGAAGTAAAAAGCTTCCTTGGGCACATAGGCTACCACCAAACTTCTATAAAAATATATGTTGAGATAGCCAAGCCCTTGTCTAGGCTCACATGTAAATCAGTAACCTTCCAATTGATGCTTGAACCCCCATCCACTACTTCTCATGAGATGGTTTATATTGAAATCTTTATTATGAGGTGTGGGATCTTGTTTGGGGGGAGGGGGGGAGCGGGGGGGTTGATTGCATTTGTGTCTAGTTTCTTTCCATAATGTCTGAGCTTGGGCCCAAATGAAGTGAAGCGATCTCATCCACTATCATCACTACTTCTACTCTAAAATTGGGATCTAGTTTTAATAGATCATAGAGACAAAGATCCACTTGTTTATGGTTGACTCAAGGATTTCTTTCGTTAAAGTCTTTACTAGCTTATTGCAACCTCTTCTACGTACATACCCAATCTAGATCCTTGGAGTTCATGTTTAGCATAGTAATGTCAATACTAATTTTCTTTGGGATTGTTCCTTCATTTTCATCCTTTCCTCTGTTTGACTCATTGGCCATTTGTGGCCTTGTAGAGTCTTTTTCCTTTGTCTCTGTGTTTCGCTCCATATGTTTTAGGAATCTCTTTGAACTACACAACTCTAATACAAGGAGAGGACTCTTTTTGGTAGGCTTCCATTGTCTATTGCTTCCCACTTTCCAATTTCGCAAGGGGGTCAACATAGATCAACTATAAATGTAGTCCCCTTGAAGTGGAAACTTCCATACCCATTTGCTCGTGCCTTAGGATAGTCCCTTGTATAATGATCTTTACTTTAAAGGAATGTTTTACAAGGGAGTGTGTCTTCAAATAAGCTTCACTTGCTTTGGAAATGCCCATACTCAGCATGCCTAAGTCACACTATGGGTCTCTTGGAGCGATTCAGATTGGGTGCACTTGCTTGATTGCAATCATTGCTATACGTTGGGTTTCCATAAACATTTGGTGTTGTCCCGATGGGAGCTTGTCCTTAAATAGAAGTAGTTGGCACAATGGGAAGATCCCAATAGGCAGTAGGCTCAGCTTTGGGAAAACCTTTTAGATAATATCACTCTTTTGCTTCATGTCTGCTCTTGCCACGAGGCCCTATTGTGGCAATTCAAGTGAGCATGCCCCTATTTATTACATATTGTGCATCATAACATGCTTATCACCTCCCTACTTAAATTCTTGACTCCTAGCATGATTAGGACACAAGCTAGTCCTCTTCAGTATTGCATGGAATCTTGAGAGGCTCCAAGTCTCTTCTCAACTAGGTCCTAGGGTCACCTTCAATAAGTTAGAAGAGGACATCTCCCCAAAGTGGAGCCTTTCTTGTTCCATACTAGTTCTTGTGGCACTTAATTCTTCCAAAGTGGCAATAGCAGGTAGTGAAACCCTTATTTTTTGTTGAGAGCTAGGGGAAAATCTTTGTCCAACCACCTTTTTTACTAGAATGTCCTTGGAGCTTCAAAAAGTCGAGCGACCAAGGCCCTGGTCCTAGCGAGAATTTTTGGAAAAGACTCACCATACCTTACCTTCAAGTTCTTCAACTCGTAAAGCATTCGTTCTACATGGTTGTCATGTTCAAAGCTATCAAGAACTCCTCCATTATAGCATTCTAAGTGGGAAAGTGACCATCCTCAAATTGCCTAAAATATTTATCGATGATTCCTTTCAAGGTTTCTCAAAAGAGATCCATAAATGCAAATCCTTGTTTCCTTGCAATCCCAAATTCAACATAGAGATAGGAACCTTCTCATATGGTTATTATGATCTTTTGAAGAAGATCATCTGAAAGTGTGGAAATTAATCTTGATACAAGAAAGAAGATTGGCTAGATCCCCTTGAGTCATTATGAGTAGAGGAAAACTTTTGGGATAGGGATCTCTAGACTCTTCAGAAAGTTCATCTAGAGGTAGGTATTGGATACTTCGCCTTCTTCAATAGTACCTATAGAGGATGTAAATGGAGCTAAGGGACTTCTAGTGAGATTCGAATTTGGTCTTGGTCATGGACTAGAGGCATCTAGGAGAGGCATCAATGAGGCATGATGAAGCACTGATGAGGCAATGAAGAGGTAATGTGGTGAGGAAACCTCGAGATAGTGGCAATGAGGCAACAAACAACAATGAGGCAATGTGTAAGACGCAGAATTAGACAATAGTAATAACAAGGGAGAAAAAGGAGGCATTGACGAGGTAGCACGGTGAAGCAATGGAGAGGCAATAGGGCAAGGAAACAATGAGGAAGTCTAGCAAGGAAACCATGAGGAAGCAATGTGAGGCAATGATAAGGCAACGACAAGGCAATGATGAGGCAATGACTTCTTGTGTTGGGGATAAAGGCCCCAAGGACTCTCCTTTTGTATATTTTGACCCTTCCATGTGAAAGCTCTCTTCGAGAGCTTTCCAGACATATTTTTGTTGTATTTTTTGGACCCCAAATTGGGGAGTTATAGGCATTTACATTATTTTTATGACTTTTGGTCATTGGCCATGTGTGAACATGCCCAAATGACCTAAAAGTCACTTATCAATAAGACTTGGTCCCAAATCTCATATAACTTGATTGGGACTTCTTCAACTTCAGCTTCTCCATCTTCTTCTCCAAATTTCTGCGCAAGTTTCTCTCTCTACTTTCTCTCTCCTCATGCAGCAGCCCACTCCCTTGGTGTTTGGAGCAACCGAGCACACCACGACGTAGCTCTCCGCGGCCTCTTTCAACTGGTATCAGAGCTTTGAGTTGTTCCATCGCGACAAAGTTGCTCAAACTGTTTTTCTACTTCAGCCTATGTTGAGCTTAAGGTGTTTTCTTGCATTTGGGAGAATTTCATCGCGAAAAACCTTCTTTTTTCGCGATAAAAGGGCTGTTTTTGGAGGATTACTTCAGCCCGGAGCAAAGCTGAAGCAAATTTTGTGCTTTTTAGAGAGTTTCATCGCGAAGATTCTCTTCTATTCTTCTTTTTGTATCCCCACAGGTCTTTTTCAGCATCCACATTGCTGATTTTTTCATCCGCAGGTCTTTTGTGGCAGAAATTCTCTCATTTTTCAAGTGGGAGGACATGCACAAAGATTGAGGAAGTGCACACTTGCTGGAAACTTATTACAGTAGGTCATTTCTCTGATTTTACAGGTCATATTGCTGCAAAAATTGGGGCTTTTGTGAAAACAAGCACCCATTGCCTTGGTTTTACATCTATGTATGCCTTTTGTGGTTGAAAAACAACAAATTTGTTGTTTTTGATGCAATTACAGCTTGCTGGAATTTTCTGAAATTTTCTGCAGAAAATTTCAGAAATTGTTTTTTGCAAGTTTTGAACAGTTTGTGGGCTTAATTTCTCAGCTATAGTCTCCTAAGGTAATTGCGCACAGGACAGCAGGTGAATTTTACCTTTTTGGTGAAATTTTGAAGCTCTTAGTGTGCAAACATGGCCTCTACCTCCTCTGATGTCAAAAGCTTGTTTGAGATAAAGAGATTTGAAGGTAATGGTTTCGATTTGTGGAAAGAGAGAATGTTGGGCATCCTCTTTCTTAAAGATTGTGAAGGGGCTCTTGAGGAAGTCAAGCCTGAAGATATGACAGATGCAGCATGGATGAACCTAAACAAGAAGGCCATCACTTACATCAAGATGGCTGTATCAGATGAAATCTTAGTGGATTTGAAAGGCCTTAAAATTGCTTTTGAGGTATGGGAGAAGCTGAAAGCCACTTATGAAAATACCACGCCTGTAAATCAAGTGCATCTTATGCGTAAGCTAGTGTGTATGCAGCTTGATGAGTCAAAAAGTGCGGCTGAGCACTTATCTTTGTTTACAGGTACTCTTTCATAATTGCAGGACTCTGGATTACCTCCATTTGATGATAAGCTTAAGGCCATCTTCTTGTTGATGACCTTACCTGATTCGTGGGAAACATTGGTTGTTTCACTTTCGAATAGCCTCAGTCTTACCTTTGATGGTGTAAGGGGTTCTATTTTGAATGAGGAAATCAGGAGGAAAGCTAGTGGAGAGGGCAGTGGTTCAGCCAATGTGGCTAGAGGAAGAACAGAAAAGAAAAGTGGAAATGTACAGAGGAACAGGAGCAAAAGCAAAGGCAAGGCTGAAGTGACTTGTTATCAATGTGGTAGGAAAGGTCACAAGAAGCCTGATTGCAGATTCTATAAAGCTGAACTAGAAAGAAAGAAGAACACAGGTGACAGGAAGAAAAAGGACACCAAGAATGAAGCACATGATACCTCAAAGGACAAAGACAAAGAGAAGGCCAATGTGGCCTCTAGTGTCATCATTGAGGAGCTATCAGATGCAGAAGATATACTTTGTGCTACTATGGAAGCAGAGCATGCTGAAGTTATTGATCCTTCTATTAATATTCATGCACAAGATATGCAGATCACAAAGAGGGATTTGATTGATGCCTTGCTTACTGTGAATGATGCTTTGTCACAAACATGGATTGTAGATTCAGGTGCATCGTTTCATGTAACTCCTATTAAGGAGTGTTTCACTACCTTTCATGCAGGCAGCCATGGACATGTATATCTTGGAAATAACCATGCTTGTTCAATTGAAGGTATTGGCACAGTGCATCTCACAGTGGATGGTACCAATGGGCTGGTTTTGCATGATGTAAGGTATGTACCAAGCATCAAGAAAAGCTTATTGTCTGTTGGGCAAATGGATATGCATGGATATAGTACCCTCTTTGAGAAGGGGTCATGGAAGCTTATCAAAGGCTCTAGGCTGATTGTTAAAGGATATAGTACCCTCTTTGAGAAGGGGTCATGGAAGCTTATCAAAGGCTCTAGGCTGATTGTTAAAGGTACAAAGAAAGGGACTCTTTATTGCTTGCATGGTAAAGCCTTGCTGGGCAAGTTTATTGCTTTGGCTGAAATCCATTCACATATGGAATTATGGCATAAAAGGCTTGGTCACATGAGTCAAAAAGGCCTTGATAAACTATGTAATTTGGACAAGTTTGATGCTAAAGGCTCAAAACTTGATTTTTGTAATGAATGCCAATATGGTAAGCAAGTAAAGAATTCTTACTACTCTGGTGTCTCTCGTAAGTCTAATGTGCTTGATCTTGTTCATTCTGATGTTTGTAGCATGCCCACAAAATCTATGGGGGGTGCTCTTTACTTTGTTTCTTTTGTAGATGATTACTCTAGGAAGCTTTGGGTATATTTGTTAAAATCTAAAGATGAAGCCTTTGCTGCATTTAAGAAATTTCATGCATTTGTGACCACTCAAACAAGTAGAAAGCTGAAATGCTTACGTACGGATAATGGGGGTGAGTTTACAAGTGCTGAATTCAATAGATTTTGTGAAAATCTTGGTATTAAGAGGGAGCTAACAGTCCCATACAGCCCCTCTTCCAACGGTGTGGCTGAAAGGTATAATAGGACTTTATGTGAGAGGGTGAGATGCATGCTGTCCACAGCTAATCTCCCTCATGGATTTTGGGGAGAGGCTTTGAAAACTGCAGTTCATGTTTGCAATCGATCCCCTCATATGTCCTTAAAAAGTGGCATTCCAGAAGAGGTTTGGTCTGGCAAAGCAGCTTCATATGACCACCTACGCATCTTTGGTTGCGATGCTTTTGTGCATATAAGGCCTGAGTTGAGAAGCAAGTTAGATGCAAAGTCCATGAAAGGAATCTTCATGGGTTATGGAGATGAAGGTGAAATGGGCTACAGGATTTGGCTACCTCAACTCAAGAAGGTAATACGCAGCCGAGATGTTGTATTTAATGAGGCAAGGCTGCTCAAAAACAATTGTGCCTCTAAAGATGACCATAAAAGAGTCAAATTTCAGCATGTACAGCCACCAGTTAAATCTGATATGGACCCTCGGGATGCACCACATATGGCTGGAAATGACAATGAGCCCGTGGTTATTGAGCCAGATGATGCTGGACAGCAAAATGATGCTCCTGAAGGGCATATGCAGCCACCTATTCATGCTGAAAACAGGGCTGGAAATGATGTACAGCAGCCTGTTAACAATGAAGAAGTTAATGTACCTCCTGATGTAGATCCATTGCCTAGTAATGTTGATCATTGGGTAAGAAGATCTATACGTCCTAGGAGGCGAGTGAATAGATATGATCCCTCTATACATTATATTATGTTATCAGATGAGGGTGAGCCTCTTACTTATAAAGAGGCAAAGCTATGTGAGCACAAGAAGAAGTGGGAGTTAGCCATGCAGGAAGAGATAAAGGCCTTGCATGCAAATGATACTTGGGATTTGGTTGAGTTACCCAAAGGAAGGAAAGCCATTCCAAACAAGTGGGTGTACAAAATCAAAACTGTTGATGGCAAACCCAAGTATAAGGCAAGGCTGGTTGCTAAGGGATATGCCCAAAAAGAGGGCATTGATTTCCAAGAAGTGTTCTCTCCAGTGGTGAAAATGACCACTTTACGTGTGTTGTTTGCTCTCACAGCTGCCTTGGATTTGGAATTATTCCAAATGGATGTTAAAACAGCCTTTTTGCATGGTGATTTAGATGAAGAGCTGTACATGAAACAGCCAGAAGGATATGCCATTCCTGGAAAAGAGCATCTGGTATGCAAACTGAAAAGGAGCTTGTATGGGCTGAAACAGGCCCCCAGACAATGGTATAAGAAGTTTGATGCATTTATGCTCAAACATGGGTTTAAAAGAAGCCATGCAGATCATTGTTTGTACACGAAAAAGGATGAAGATGGCAGCCCAATTATTCTTGTACTGTATGTAGATGATATGCTGCTGGCTGGGAAGAAAAAGAGCACTCTGAATGCTCTAAAACAGCAGCTGAACTCTGCATTCTCAATGAAAGACCTTGGGGAAGCTGAGCATATTCTTGGTATGCGTATAAAAAGGGATAGACAGCAGCATACTTTGCAGGTATCCCAAGAAAAGTACATTGAAAAAGTGCTGGACAGATTTAATGTGGCTGATGCTAAGCCTCTTGGAGTGCCATTGCAGCCACATGTTAAGCTTTCCAAGGATGACTGTCCCAAAAATGATGATGCAGCCAGTTACATGAAGAGTGTTCCATATGCATCAGCTTGTGGTTCACTTATGTATGCTATGGTTGCCACTCGGCCAGACATTGCTCATGCAGTGGGAGTTGTTAGCAGGTTCATGGCTAATCCTGGTAGAGCTCATTGGGAGGCAGTCAAATCTATCTTGAGATATTTGAAAGGGACCAAAAGTAAATGCTTATGTTATGGAAAGGGTCCATTGGAGTTAAAAGGATTTTGTGATTCAGACATGGCAGGTGATGTGGACACACGCAAGTCCACAAGTGGTTATGTATACATCCTTGCAGGTGGAGCTATTTCATGGTGCTCTAGACTTCAGAGGATAGTTGCACTATCTACTACAGAGGCTGAATATATTTCAGCCACAGAGGCTTCCAAAGAAGCCATTTGGTTAGCTCGGCTCTGCAGTGAGTTTGGGATGCTTGAAAAGGCACCTCTTCTTGGATGCGATAGCCAGAGTGCCATATGTTTGGCAAAGAATGCCATGTTTCATGCTCGCACAAAGCATATTGATGTGAGATATCACTTCATCAGAGAGGTGTTAGAGGATGGCCTGATCACTTTGATCAAGGTCAATACTTCACAGAATCCTGCAGATGCTCTCACGAAGTGTCTACCCAAGGCACAACATCAGCTATGTATACAGATGGTGGGAGTTACTTAGCTTAAAGGAGCCTCCTTAGTCCTTTAAGTGGGAGGTTGTTGGGGATAAAGGCCCCAAGGACTCTCCTTTTGTATATTTTGACCCTTCCATGTGAAAGCTCTCTTCGAGAGCTTTCCAGACATATTTTTGTTGTATTTTTTGGACCCCAAATTGGGGAGTTATAGGCATTTACATTATTTTTATGACTTTTGGTCATTGGCCATGTGTGAACATGCCCAAATGACCTAAAAGTCACTTATCAATAAGACTTGGTCCCAAATCTCATATAACTTGATTGGGACTTCTTCAACTTCAGCTTCTCCATCTTCTTCTCCAAATTTCTGCACAGGTTTCTCTCTCCTCATGCAGCAGCCCACTCCCTTGGTGTTTGGAGCAACCGAGCACACCACGACGTAGCTCTCCGCGGCCTCTTTCATTCTTGTTGATTCACTCCGTTCTTCCTCATTCTTGTATTGTCTTTGTCATATCCATTAAGAAAGGAACCTCACTTTCCTTGGAGTTACCTGTTTGAGGAGATATTCAAATTTTGTGTTTACTTACTAGTCTACTACAAACTAATAATTCATGAGCAAAATTAATAACAAATCTACCAATAAATTATTTCAAAACCTTATTCCTAACATGATAGCATTAGCAAGACCAAAAGGCATGAAAAAAAAATACTCATAATGTTCAAAACATATTTTAAAAGCAATTTCATGTATATCTTCCTTTTTGCCTCTGATATGGTGGTATCCACTTTTTACATTTATCTAAGTAAATATTGCACCACTTGAAGCATCAAGAAGATCATGTATCCCAAGGCATAGGATATCTATGTTTAATAGTGATCTTATTGAGTGTACAATAATCTACACACATCGTTAAAGACCCATCGTTTTTCTTTACAAGTAGAAGTAGATCAGAATAGCTAGGTCTTATCAACCCTTTTAGGAAGTATTCATCCACCACGTTGCTGACTTGGTTTTCCTCCACTAAGCTCATCCAAAATTATGGTTCTATTGTAGGACTAGTCACTAGCTCTTGGCACCAATTTGATATGAGATTCCATCTTCTAGGAAAGAGGTAATCTAGGTGGTAATTCACATGTAAATAAATCATGGAACATTACTATCACTTTGGAAGCTACTCGCTCGTCCCAATTTACCAATTTGAATGAATTATCAACGGGGTTGGACAGATATAAAGCCTCTTGGATCTTGTTGAAAGTGTTTGAGAATCTTAATAACAACTTACTATATAGTAAGAATCCATCCTAACCACTATCTTAGAGGAATAAACAAAATATAAACGAATAAATACTTACATCAAATCTCGGGCAACTTGGTTGCAGTAATTAATCTTGTATCTTGAAATTCTTACTCTCCATGGATTACAACCCACCTTATCTTGTGCTCAAATTGACATTCATATGAAGCGAAGTCAATAATTAGTCATTTCCTACCATCCCATTGTTTATTTAGGATTAAACTGAAACAAGCTCATTGAGGATCTTGAATTCTAATTTTTCCTCATAAGAGTAGATCAAAATGGAGATTCCAATCACTTGTAGGTCCCGTACATTTGTTTCCTTCTCTTTAGCTAACTCCATTGTGTAGGTATAATCTTACTTTATAATGTCTAAGTTTAATTGTCCAACAATCCAAGAACTCATTATGTTAAGTTTCAAGCATGTGTCAAAGAGCACTTTGATAGGATGTCCTCCCTATGCTGCCCTCATGACGATGAGATCGATACCCCTTCTTTGGCACTAGTAAGAGAACACTACTTGGCTCCATAGGTATCTTCTTTATAAAAATCATGTTTATGATAGGAGATGGTATCAATGAAAGAGGGTCTAGCATGTCCTCGTTCATCTTCTTTGCATCACTCCCTATAAAGTTAACTGGAGTGGCTCATGTAATTATTTTTCTTTAGTGTAATCCTTAAATTTGTATTTCCCTAAGTAGCCTTAGCACCGTCTCTCTCTCATAGCTTTCTATCTTTGCTAGGGCATGGGTACTGCAACCGGACCACGGTCACGAAATCACTATTTCCTAGCTTCAAAAATTACTGGCTCAAAAGGTTCACAGCTTGAAAAAAAAAAAAAAGGGGTACTCAACTCATGCGGCACATTTTCTGCCTTGATGCGGCTATGAAACCTGGGCTGAGACCAGCCCCAAACACTCCCTCGCTCGACACACGATAGGCCCCAAAGTCTGGCGCCCCTTGCGGTATTTTTTTCAATTATCTTGATGAGAATTACAATGTAAAGGCTGCTTCGCCAGCAACCAACACATACTTGTTTATGTAACCGGTGCGATTCTGGCACAAAACAGGCCCGAATTGCTGCAAAAACAGCACTTGCGCAGCGCTGATTTATACCTGTAGCGATGAGGTTACTACCCTCACCCGTACCTGCTTTTGAAGTAGTATTTAGCTACTCCGGGTACCTGATCAAGAGGCTCTTGCCTCGGCAATCCGTGCATCAATTTCCACACAGCTGTACATGCATATGATCAGCCCTCTTGCGGGGCATAACAGAGAGAATTAGAGAGGGAATAGAGGTGTGTGAGCGCGGAGCTTCACACTACATGTAGCGGGGCCGAGAAAGCACACCTTCAAGGCTGCGTAGACCTGAAAATCCACCATGAAAAAGCTGCAAATGAGCCTCCCAAGCTCAAATTCGAGCTCCCCTCTTCCAGACTTGGAACTGGCTCAGAGAGTGCCATTTGGCACATTCTTAAGCAATTACCATGTTGGAGCTTCCGGTCTAAAAATATCTCAAACGGCGCGTCAGTTGACTTAGCTGCAGAGTCGGCCAATGATCCCCTCGTCATTTCGCCGCCAATGACGCGAACAGATTCCAAAGTCCAAAAATAGTAACCTCCTAAATTTTAGGAGATGCGACCTCTGCATTCCTTCTGCTGTCCCAAGCATATCTTATAACTGGGGTCTCGCCAAATTATGTGTGGAGACCCCAATGCCATGACTTTCTACTGATGGCCACTCACGGGAGTGCCTCTTTCAAGTTCTTGATCCATTGATCTTTCTTTCTTCAGTGCCATCTCTAGCTGACCAATGCAAGCTTCAAGGCTCAGGTAACCATCAGTCCCACTGTCCCAATGGCCACCTTCTCTGGCAATGCAAAGGTCCAATGCCTAGTCCAAGAGTCCTCTGGGGGTAAAAACAGAAGCAATCCACAAAGAAAAAGAAAAAGAAAGGAAAATATTTATCTTAGATAGATAAATACAGGGGAAAACAACTGCAAAAATATCACCTCCTGGTGACACACCCCCCTCTTGAAAAACTGCAAGCGACCTCGATTGCATGCCACATGCATATCTGATGACACAGGGCGACAACAGGATTCCCCAAGTTGTTAGTGCCATCGCATGTTCTACTTGGAATCAGATGACATAGATAGGAAACCCACTACCATATGCCATCCCAAGTCAAGCCTAGCATAAATGCTTACTTGGAGCCTTTCTAATACATGCTTCCGGACGCAATACAGGGCAAGAGCACGAGTATCACAACATGTATAATTTATTCTTCGAAGTGTCACACGTACAACTTCAAGGCACTCAAATTCTTTTGTTAATTGTCTGTACATTAATCAACTTTGTGCATTACCAGAGGGAAAAGTACAATAATGTACATTCATGGCATTGTAGCTTCAAGAAGGAAAGCCTCTTTGTAAAGCTGCAAAATCTGAGGAAAAACAGCCAACTCTTCCTCTTCCATCCATTTTGCATCCATTGGTGAATAATTCCTGAATTTCACCAAGTATCTTCTTGCAACTTTGCCCTTGACTTTCCTTTCCTTGTGTGCCAAAATCTGTTCAGGAATCAGAACTTCATCTAATTCCTCAACTTCAGGCTGTTCATCTGGAATCATATCTTGTGGCACCTCGCCTACAAAAGGCCTTAGCAGGCTGACATGGAATGCATTATGAATCTTCCAATTGTCAGGCAACTTTAATCTGTATGCCACATCACTGATCTTCTCTGAGACTTGAAAAGGGCCATAATAACGCATGCTTAACTTCGGAAACAAGCCTTCTTTGCCCTTTCTCTTTCTCAATCTGGCCTTTTCAAAGCGTAATAAGACCCAGTCACCCTCTGCAAACAAGAGCTCACGACGATGCAAATCAGCAGTTCGTTTCTGTTTAGCCTGTGACTTTTCTAGGGCACGCTTCACTTTTGCATAAGCCTCCTGCCAGTCTTGGACATAGCGATCCGCTTCAAAAATTTTATCCTTTGTATGCAAAATGGGAGGTATCTTCTTTCCACCTTCTACTATCTCAAAAGGTGCTTTGCCCGTTGATGAATGTACCGTATTATTGTAGGCATATTCAACAAGTGGCAAGTACTTCTCCCATGATGCTTTATGTTCTGAAACATAACATTTAAGCAGATCTAAGACGGTGGAATTGGCTTCTTCTGACTGCCCATCCGTCTGAGGATGAAATGATGATGAGAACTTCAGAGTGGTATTCATGTTCTCAAACAATGCCTTCCAGAAAAGGCTAGTCATCCTTGGGTCTCTGTCACTGATAATCGACTGAGGCATCCCATGGTATTTGAAGATATTATGCATAAATATCTTCACCATGTGTTCTACATTTATCTTTTTCCTGACGGGAATGAAGTGTGCCTGCTTGCTGAATCTGCAAATAATCGTCCAGATTCCATCATTCCCTGTGGATGTCCTTGGAAGATCAAAGATAAAATCCATGGCAATACTTTCCCATGGCTTGTCTGGCACTGGCAATGGCTGCAGTAATCCTGGTGCCTTTTGTCGGTCAAACTTGACCTTTTGGCATACAAGGCAAGACCTAACATATGCATCAACATCTCGTCTCAAAGCTGGCCAATAGAAGAAAGTCTCTATTGCTTTAATCGTGGCATCAATTCCTCGATGACCAGCATACGGTGGCGCATGACTTTCTAGCAAAACTTTTGGCCTTAACTGCTTTGTAACGCATAATTTACCATGCATCATAATGAAGTTGTCTTTGAGAACATAATGGTCGTGATGTTGACCATTCATGAGATGTTCAAAGATCCTTGAGAAATCTTCATCTTCGCCATACTGTTCCTTCATGTCATCAAGCTCATGATGATATGAGATTGAAACAGCTGACACCTGTGGTTTGCGAGACAAGGCATCCGCTACCACATTCTTCTTGCCTTCCACATGCATAATCTGAAAATGGAACATCGAAAGAAAATTTGCCCATCGCATGTGTTTTTCTGACAGCTTTGCTTGTGTGAGAAAGTATCTTAATGTCTGGTGATCCGTTTGCACTACAAAATCAGCACCAAGCAAATAGTGCTTCCAGCTAGATAGTGCATGAATAACGGCCAGTAATTCTTTCTCATAAATCGGGTATGTCTTTTCTGTGTCAGAAAGTACTCGACTCACGTACGCCACGACTCGGCCATCTTGCATAAGTACGGCACCAATACTGTTTCCACATGCATCGCATTGCACTATAAATGACTTCGTGAGATCGGGTAATATCAGAACCGGATCTGAAGTCATCTTTTCTTTCAAGCATCTAAATGCTGATTTTTCTTTGTCCGTCCACTGCCATTTGACATTCTTTTTCTCTAGCGCATGAAGTGGAGAAGCAATCTCTGCGAAGTGTCTTATGAATCGTCGATAATAGGAGCATAAACCTAGAAAACTGCGAACATCATGTACAGTGTTTAAGTCTGGCCAAGACACGATTGCTTCTATCTTCGCAGGATCCATAGTGACTCCTTTTCTTGAAACAATATGGCCGAGGAAGTGGATCTGCTCCAAAAAGAATTCACTCTTTTTGCCATTGATAAGGAGTCTATTCCTTCTAAGTTCTTCAAAGACTGCAGCAAGATGATTTCTATGCTCCTGTTCATTCTTTGAGAAAACTATCATATCGTCAAAGAATGTGCCAACAAAATTTCTGTGGGGACGGAAAATTCTGTCCATCATTCTATTGAAGGTGGCAGGAGCATTAGTCAATCCGAACGGCATCACTAGAAATTCATAGAGACCAAATGTGGTCCTGAAAGCAGTCTTGTGAACATCCTCAGGCCTAATCCTGATTTGGTGGTAGCCACTCTTCAGATCTATCCTGCTAAAGAACGCTGCCCCTTGCAATCGATCAAGAATATCTTCTATGCGCGGAATCGGAAACCTATTCTTGATTGTGATCTTGTTCAGGGCACGGTAATCTATACACATCCGCCATGAGCCATCTTTTTTCTGCACTAACAAGACAGGCGAGCAAAACGGTGAGCTACTAGGCTGGATCAATCCCTTCTCTAGGAGCTCATTAACCTGAGTCATAATTTCTTGTTGCTGGGCTGCACTAACCCTGTAAGGTGGCCTATTAGGAGGAGTAGATCCTGGAATAAGATCTATAACATGGTCTTCAGGCCTCTCAGGGGGTAACTCTGCTGGTAAAGAATCAGAGAAACAATCACTAAACCTGTCCAAGAAAGTTCTTCTACTTTGTTCAAGCGCAGACATATTACTTTCAATTTCATTGACTGGTTTTGCAAAAATTAAGTACACGGAAAGATGACTTTTTATTACTGATGTGATGGCAGATGCCGAAACTACTGGAACAGACTCGCCTTTAAGCTTTACATCCAAGGTAAGAGTCTTGTCCCTATGTACAAAAGTGATGGTCCTGCCATATGCATCAATTTTAGCACGCTTTCTGTGGCACCAAGGCATTCCCAGCAGGACATCGCATCCTTCTAATGGCATAATATAGAACTCCTCTGTATCAACATAATTCTGAATGTGCATTTGGAGTTTGCCAAGTATAGGGGTAACAGGCACTGAATGTCCTGGGCATGCCAAATCAGCCTGTCCTTCCAGCCCCATTTCATCTGGTCGAATTCCCAGTTTTGCTGCTAATGTCGGTGTGATAAAGTTGGCGCGAGCTCCGAGATCAAAGAAAATGAGAACTGTAACGTCCCTGATCTTTCCCCATGCTCGGCATAATTCTGAAGCATCAGTGCAAGGCTGATCACTGAGCATGTCTCGTACCAATCCCACACTCGGCATGGTCTTTTTCTTGGGCTGGTTATCTTTATCATCGGCATCCCTAGGCTGCTTTTGTGGACATTTGGCAGCTATGTGTCCCTTTTCTTCACAAATGAAGCACTTTCCAGCTGCCCTTAATACCTGTTTCTCGGCATAGGTTTTGCCCAGAGAATCCCTTTTCTGTCCCTGTCTCTGCTTGTCAGTTTTCTGGGCTGATTCTGTAAACTTCTTCTTTCCAAACTGCTTCTTCGCATTAAAAGGCTTTGATGATGAAGCAGTGTCTGTCTTGGAAAACTTTCTAGGAAACTCTTTCTTCTTAGCATCAGCTTTACTCTGAGTTTCCTTGCTAGTGGCTCCCTTAAATCCAGCTGACCCTCCTTGTAGCAATGCGTTTGCCATAGCCGCATTTTCTATTAGCTGGGTCATATTGCTGACATGAGTCTTTATGCAATAATCTCTAATTTCCTTGGGCAAGCCAAGGCAATATTTCTCAATTTGCTCTGACAATGGCACTGTCCTGTAAGAACTGACTGGCAGCAGTGCATCCCAAAACTTTTTATTGTATTCTTCCAAATCTGTGCATGTCGCTGCATCCAATTTGTGCCATGCTGTCATCACATCTACCTCGAAGGTATTGGTTAGCCAAGCGGATGAGAAGACCTGCTTGAACTGAACCCAAGTTGTTGGTGCTAGTCCCTGCATGAGCAATGTAGTCCACCATTGCAGGGCATTTCCTTTTAGAAAGGTCGCTGCCTTTCGCACCTTAGATGACTCTGTGAAATTTCCGCCTGTGTAGGCTGCATCAAATTGTTGGATGAACGTTAATGCCTTTAACTTGTCCTGCATCCCACTGAACGTTTGAAATTTCACTGCTTGTCCGCCTTCTTTGTAGTCCTTTTGTTTTGGGCTCTGAGGCGTCAAGTTGTCATAGACGGGGGCCTGTAAAAATGGTAATCCAATATTGGCTTTCTCCTCGCTTGATACAAGAGGTTTTTGTATTGGCTGCCCACTAGGCTGAGAAAAACCAGCCATACCTCCTTGTGCTCCTGGCGTCGTGAGGTTGCCTTGAACTGCTTGAAATCCTGGCTGAGCACCAATGTTTGCATACAAGGAATTCACAGGACATATATGGTATGTCCCTGGAAACCCTGTGGGCATTGCCATAGCTTGAAATACTGATCCGCCACCAAAGTATCCTGGATTCACAGCCATTTGTGGAGGTGGCATACCTTGAAGCATCGGCTGCGCGTTACTCCCAAGACCATTGAGATTTGGGTCTTGCACCCCTGCCGAATCTGGCGGTAGTCCAGGGGTCACAGGTGGCTTATCCACATGCCTCTGTGTCTTCGGAACTGATTCACTTTGTCTCTCTTGGGCATGGGCTGAAGTATGAGTCTCGGAATCCTGCTCTTGAGATTTCATGAATTTCTTCATGCGAGGATTCTTGACCAACTCTTGAAACGTGCCAAGCATACCCATAAGCTGAGCCTGGAATAAATCTTCCTGTTCCTGCTCCTCAGCTGTCAAGACGGCCTGCACGGGTTGAGTCCTAAGAGATGCAGTCTCTTGGACACTAATGGTCGTCTTGCGATGTCTACGTGTGGAAGAAGAACTCTGTTCCGGAGGGAGTTTGCCTTTTCCTTTGTCAGCCATCTTCACTGTTCCAGCAAGTACCTGTGTCTACACCTGTACCTGGCTCCAAAGAAAGATGTCGTAATCTTTCTCACCTGGGAATCAAGTGGTACTACTTGCCAGTGTCAATTGCTTTGCTTTCACCCACAGTGCCCGTGTCTCACTCCTTAAGAAAGGCGGTGATGTCCCGGCAACGGAACCATGCAACCGGACCACGGTCACGAAATCACTATTTCCTAGCTTCAAAAATTACTGGCTCAAAAGGTTCACAGCTTGAAAAAAAAAAAAGGGGTACTCAACTCATGCGGCACATTTTCTGCCTTGATGCGGCTATGAAACCTGGGCTGAGACCAGCCCCAAACACTCCCTCGCTCGACACACGATAGGCCCCAAAGTCTGGCGCCCCTTGCGGTATTTTTTTCAATTATCTTGATGAGAATTACAATGTAAAGGCTGCTTCGCCAGCAACCAACACATACTTGTTTATGTAACCGGTGCGATTCTGGCACAAAACAGGCCCGAATTGCTGCAAAAACAGCACCTGCGCAGCGCTGATTTATACCTGTAGCGATGAGGTTACTACCCTCACCCGTACCTGCTTTTGAAGTAGTATTTAGCTACTCCGGGTACCTGATCAAGAGGCTCTTGCCTCGGCAATCCGTGCATCAATTTCCACACAGCTGTACATGCATATGATCAGCCCTCTTGCGGGGCATAACAGAGAGAATTAGAGAGGGAATAGAGGTGTGTGAGCGCGGAGCTTCACACTACATGTAGCGGGGCCGAGAAAGCACACCTTCAAGGCTGCGTAGACCTGAAAATCCACCATGAAAAAGCTGCAAATGAGCCTCCCAAGCTCAAATTCGAGCTCCCCTCTTCCAGACTTGGCAACTGGCTCAGAGAGTGCCATTTGGCACATTCTTAAGCAATTACCATGTTGGAGCTTCCGGTCTAAAAATATCTCAAACGGCGCGTCAGTTGACTTAGCTGCAGAGTCGGCCAATGATCCCCTCGTCATTTCGCCGCCAATGACGCGAACAGATTCCAAAGTCCAAAAATAGTAACCTCCTAAATTTTAGGAGATGCGACCTCTGCATTCCTTCTGCTGTCCCAAGCATATCTTATAACTGGGGTCTCGCCAAATTATGTGTGGAGACCCCAATGCCATGACTTTCTACTGATGGCCACTCACGGGAGTGCCTCTTTCAAGTTCTTGATCCATTGATCTTTCTTTCTTCAGTGCCATCTCTAGCTGACCAATGCCAGCTTCAAGGCTCAGGTAACCATCAGTCCCACTGTCCCAATGGCCACCTTCTCTGGCAATGCAAAGGTCCAATGCCTAGTCCAAGAGTCCTCTGGGGGTAAAAACAGAAGCAATCCACAAAGAAAAAGAAAAAGAAAGGAAAATATTTATCTTAGATAGATAAATACAGGGGAAAACAACTGCAAAAATATCACCTCCTGGTGACAGGTACATATTTACTATAGGCTCTCCTTGCCATAACTAAAACTTTCCTTTTTTTTTTCCTATATCATTTCGATAATATCGTCTTCTTGAAGCCCAAGGAAAATCTACGGACTTATAGAAGGTCAAGGATAGAATAAAAAACCTTGAGAAAGACCTCCATGTATCTATATGCATACTCCTAGATGATAAGGTTCTTCTAACTAATGAAGAACCAAGTGTCATATGCTCTAGATTTCTCGTATGGGGAATAAAATTATTGTAAATTAATACTTTAAATTTCATCCAAATACGTGGTTCAATCTAATCTCGCTCTATCTTCCATCATCATTTATCTTCTACGTTCATATTTTATGGCAGTCATCTATGATATAACATAGCCCAAAACATCAGTCCCACTTACTTTGCCATTGCTTAATGGCATTTATAGTGTGGGAGTTAGGTATGTGATTTCGAGATGGCTTGAATTCTTTGAGCTTCCATCTAGCAGGCTTTCTTTGCTTCTTGCATGCCTAGGCTGACCATATGTTCCTCCCTATTAGGTTCTTTACTAACTCCATGTACATGTTCTAAGTTAGTTTGGAGTGTTTGTTCTACATTTGAAGTCCTAGTATTCATGGATAGATTTTATGGCTTCATGGGACTTCATGATGGTATCTATTGTATATGGATATTGAAACTTCTTGAGAACACTCCTAGAA